>PVKE010037555.1:0-15746 GCA_004027555.1 Craseonycteris thonglongyai
CATGAGGGACAGTAGTGTGAATCTGCCATCACTGTGTGTGTGTGTGGGGGGGGCCTGGCTCAGTGACATGAGGGACAGTAGTGTGAATCTGCCATCACTGTGTGGGGGGGCCTGGCTCAGTGACATGAGGGACAGTAGCGTGAATCTGCCATCACTGGGTGGGGGGGGGCCTGGCTCAGTGACATGAGGGACAGTAGCGTGAATCTGCCATCACTGTGTAGGGGGGGCCTGGCTCAGTGACATGAGCGAGGGGCAGTCAGTACCGGGTGGCAGTCAGCACTCTCCACTTCCCAACACTTCACACCCCAGATGGAAAACCTGCCCCATGAAATGCCACCTCCCTGCTCCCCCTTACCCCACCCGCCCCCTGGTAACCCCGACTCGTCCTTGCTGCCTGAGTCCGCCGACTCTAGACTAGGCGCACCATGGAGTCCCCCAGGGGCTGTCCTTGCGTGCTGGCTTGTCACTCAGCAGACCTTCGAGCTCGTCCGTGCTCCCTCTCCAGGCTGAGTGATGTCCACTGTGGGCACAGAGCACGCTGTCCGTCATCCTGAGCAGGCGTGCATCTGGGTGTGCCCCGTCGCTAGTGTGGATGCTGCTGCGCTGAGCACGGCCGTGCACATGTCCCAGTGTCTGCTGACTCCTCTGGAGCGACAGAGCAGTGGGGTGACTGGGTCACAGTGCCCGTCTTTGCATTCCAGGAACCACTGCCCCTGGTTTACCTCGGCCAGCAGTGTGTACGGCTCCCCCTGCTCCAGGCCCTTGCCGGCCCCGACCACTTAGGTGCTCTGCAGCTCGCAGAGCGGGTGCGAGGAGCTACCTCGCTGAGGCTCCAACCGGTTTCTAACGACTAGCGATGGCGAGCAGCTTGTGGAGAACGGTTCTCAGGTACTTCTGCGTTTGTTCCCGAGTTCCAGTTCTCACCTGACACGACTGTTCCAACGCTTCCTCCCCTTCTGCAGGTTGTCTTCACACTTCCTAAATAACGTCTTCTGATTCTGATGAAATCCAATTCATCTACTTTTTCCTGTCGCCTGTGCTCGTGGCATCCTGTCTAAAATTTCATGACCTAACCCAAAGTCACGAAAGTTTACCTGCTTCTTCCAGGAGCTTCGTGGTTTTAGCTCTTACAGTTAGGTCACCGATCTACGCTGAGTTAGTTTTGGTGTCGGGTGTGGAAGTCAGGTTGTCCCAGAACCATTTTTTAAGAGACTTCTAATGAACTCAGCACCCCCATTAGAAACTGGCCATAGGACGTGGGTTTACCTCTGGACTCACTTCTGTTCCCTGGGTCTATCCGCGCTCACTCCAGTCCCACCCTACTTGACTGTGGGGACAGAATCCCAGACTACGAGCGCAGACAGCCCACGGCGCGAGGACTTGCGCCGGAGCCGGAGTGCCACCCTCACCTGAGACCACCACCGGCCGGGACAGCTGCTTGGTGCTGCTCTGCTGCTTCTCCAGAGCGGTCAGCATGCCCCCCAAATCCAGCTGCACGGGAACCTGGCTCTTCCTTCTGCTACTCTTAAAGTTACTCTAGAAAGTTAAAAAATCAGCAGTTTGTGTATAAGACTTGCTTTTCATTTTATGACAAAAAAATCATATAATTATAGAATGAAATAGATTTAGAGACTTAAAACCCTGAAAGCTAAACATTAGTGTAATTATAGACACACCCAACCAGCCCCACGTTATTGCCAGAATCACCACCACGGCTATTCATTCCTCTCTTCCTCTTGCCCTACGTTGACATTAAACCACCTACAGTTCTGTCTGTATCTGCACTGTGAGTGACTGTGTGCATCTGCAGACAGGAAACCCAGGCCTGGGCTAAGTCTTTGGCTCTCGGCTTGTGTGTGAGGCTGACTGGTTAGTACTGTGGCCTCATTAGCTCCACTCATAGTCCAGTTGCCTAAGTGCACCAACCAACTGCCATGAAACCCTGGGGAAAAGTCCAAATCACACCCAGGACACGAGCACCGAAGTCAGACGAAGTCTGATGCTGTCTCTGACGGCATCGCCGAGAACGGGGCAGGGAACAGGGCTGCCCGGGCAGGCCGTCACACGCGCTTGGGCACCGCCGCTCTTGCTCTCCTGCCCACTGTGCCTTCCGAGGCCACACCCCACTTGGCTGGGGACTCAGGTGAGGGTGAGCACTCAGTGCCACACAGGTGGAGAGGCCCCTGCAGGGGACAGCTGACCAACATGGTGATGCAGTTCATTCACACAGGGATTTACCATTTTACTTTCCACAAACGTGAAAATAATCACCCCGCTTGGAAAGAAAATGTCAATGAGCATGCCGAAGTTCTCCATCTAGGCTACAAACCCTGAGTTCACTCCCGAAGCCACGCAGGGTGGGGCACTGGACAGCCACCTGTTTTCTCTGGCACTTAGAGGAAATTCTAGTGGCTCTGATTTTCCTTCTGTCAGACATGACTGACTCACAAAGGACTTCCTGTTTCCT
This sequence comes from Craseonycteris thonglongyai, assembly GCA_004027555.1. NCBI lineage: Eukaryota > Metazoa > Chordata > Mammalia > Chiroptera > Craseonycteridae > Craseonycteris > Craseonycteris thonglongyai. Next base: position 2,468 of record PVKE010037555.1, read on the forward strand.
AAATAAACACGCTTTTCTTTAAACCTAAGTCTCGTAGGGTGTATGTGTTCTCCTGACAGAGCAGAGGGTCATCGTCTTATCACAGAAGTGACGAGGCGCTCTGGCTTAGGATGGTTTTGTTTCAGCATTCTAGATGCCTTCCTCCAGTGAATAAATCAACACAAAAGAAGGCTGGAAAGTAGTTTTTCTTGAGAGTTTAGTTTAGCGAGAAGGATTAAGCCCCAAGCAACTGTGGTTTCCGTCTGGAAATTTACCTGTGGCTGCAGTTTGGACTGACATTTCGGTGACTCTACTCTGTCTCTTCTTTCACATGCAACTGCCAGATTGGGGAACTCCTCGGCGTCCTGAGTAAACATGCCCTTTAGCTCTTTGTGAACCGTGAGAGGCAAACAGACCCCAGGAGATACCTGCCCTTGCTCCTGTTTACTATGAGAAGCTCCCACAGAGGTGCTCGGAGGTGATATAAAACGGCCCAAAAGCTGTGATGTGAAGGCTTCAGCCTAACTCGCTCCTGACAGAGTCTAGGCTGCTGCCCAGCGACGCAGGTGCACCAAGCAGCCACCAGCACTGCCCGGCCGCATGGCACCATCGGCTCGAGCACCCGCCCTGCAACTGCGCTTGTCACTGGGGGAGCCCTCCACCCACTCAGAAGACCTATGTCTCGTCCCGAGTGCTGACCCCAGGCTACACAGGAGAAAGAGGGGCAGCAGGTGCCCAAGCAACACTGGGCTCATCTAACAATGTCTTATGTGCTCCTGTCGGCACTTCAGGTCTCTTGGAGAAGCTGAGTGTGCAACTGGGGCGGAAATCTGAATTACCCGTTGGCATAGACCGTAATGCTCTGCATTGGTCATAGGTCTTCAAACACAACCCACTGTCCTCAAGGGCATGTTCCCAGAGCCTCGAGAACATTCGGCTCGACCGTCAGCTGGAGGCCTGGATGGCAGAGCCTTCTGCTAACCCTGCACTGGCACCAGGAGCCAGGCTGCTGAGGCTACGCCTGCAGACCATGGTGGCCGCTGGGAGGACAGGGAGAGGCTCGCGGTCCCGCGGGACAACACTGTGAAGACGTTCTCTCAAGCAGGCCCCAGGAGGGCTCCATCCCTCTCTCTAGTGAAGCACATGACATATTTCTGGACGGAAAAGGAGGCCCTGCAGAGGCCAGCACGCCAAAGCCGAGGCCAAAACGGGGAAGCGGGTGCTGGCGGGGAAGAGTGAGACTGGCACACCAGCTAGCTTTCCGTAGGAGCGGCTTTCCCTGTAGCCCATCCCCTCAGCCCAGCGTTTACTGAGCGGCTGCCTTGAGGCAGGCAGTGCTGGGATCCCGAAACGAAGATGGAGCGGAAATGCATGATGACTGCTTCTAACACCAGGGAAATGGTCCTTAAAGAACATGCTGTCTACGGCCACACCGCCCTGAACACGTCCGACCTTGTCTGACCTCGCAAAAAGAAAATGGTGAAGGTTTCCACTCGGGAGACCACTGTGAACCCACACGCCTACTCAGAGCCCACGGGCTGTACCGCATAGGGACAGTATGTACTTCAATCCTGGGAGGCTCCTGAACTGCCAGGACTTCGCATTTTGATTTAGACTTTTCTTCGTTTGTCTTACTCTCTCTTGAGGCTGCATTTTGCTGGGGCACACCACTTTGCGATGCCGTCGACTAGAACAAAAAAAGAGAAGAAGAAAACACTGGTGTTTAGGACATTCCATACAGCGTTGAATTCCAGGTACCAGAGCAGAACCAGATTATCAAGCTGTGTGACCACATAGCGGTTTTATTCAGAGTTCTACTCATTTTCTCGTTTTCCAAGAGCCAGCATTCGGGAGGATAATTCTGGAGGGAAAAAACATCTGTTAAAATAGTAGCTGCATTCACAGTTCTGAAACGGGCAGCTTTGGACTGTCCCAGTTTCCAGCCTGAGGCAGCCCCGCAAGTCTCGTCCTCAACCCAGACGCAGGCGAGCAGCTCCACCTCCAGGGCCCGGTGCTCCTGGAACTGACAGCGCCTGCGGGGCCCTTACACCAGAGCCCCGGCCCGCCCGCCTGTCCTGAGCTGACTCACCGCACCCTACGAGGCTCAGTACCCGGCCTTTACACACACACCTGGGCCCTCACGTCCCAGCCGCCCCCGCTCCGCCTAGCCTGTCCCTCCCACCCTCTCTAGGGCACGGATCACTATCCGACAGGCTCTGACCTTCCACGTGACGCTAGTCCATCTGCATCAGGACCGGGTGCTACCAGGGCAGGGCCTTTAATGTTGGGGGCCCAGATGTACTCCCAATGGGAACGCATCCTTCCAAGCTAAAAGTCTCAATGGCCATAACAGAGTGCTTATCTATTTTAAGTAAAAAAGGCAACTTTTAATGTGTATAAACTGACCCCACTTTTGTTAAAAACTTAAACAACAGAACAAACCTCTCTTTGTTTTCAGGACTCCAAGCGGGGGGGACAGAACCAGGTGACCCTGAGGGGCGGGGAGGAGGGCCTCTTCCATGACCTGCAGAATGACGGTCGTGATTGCAGCAATAACAGGTCACAATGCTGGAAGTTTGGAAGGAGCCAGCTGGGCGAGCCGTCACCCGCTGGGCGAGCCGTCCCCGCTCTGTGCATCTAACAGGACTGCAGCAGGGCCCGCTCTACCGCCGTTGTTAAAGGCTCCGGGGACTGAGAGCTCTGTCCACGCTGTGTGTAAACTGCCCGCCAGGAAAAGCGCTGTGGACGGCGCCCTGGCAGCTGCGCAGCTGGTGGTCCCCACGTGCACGAGCTCTGAGAGGGGGTGTCTCCCGCACCCCCATGCTCTCAGATAAGGGAACAGGCGCGTGGGTCTGACGGCATGCACTGCCCCACCCCCACCCCCACTCCTTTATCCACGGAGCACAGTGACACACAGCACCACGGTGCAGGATGGCCAGGGCACTTTGTATATCAGAAAGGGTCTTCATGTGCAAAAGACTGGAAACCACTGTACCTAAAATACCGCACATTTCTACCCAGAAGCACACGAGCTATCAGCACACTGTGAAAACCAGGAACAAAATCGAGACCGCTGAAAAAAGCTCTCCAAGAAATAAATCCAGGGACTAGAAATGACAGCTTAAAATGAGCTGAAGTGAAAGGAAAAGTGGATTCTGAAATGCTATCTCATATACACACATGGCAATTAATCAAGAATCAGTAACAGATACCAAATGACCACAAAAATGTGGAGGTCCACGACTGTGCTACCAGCATCCTAGGAGGAAAAAGCAATTTAAATTCAACAGAAGTGGGGGGGTGGGCAGCACCTTTATAGCAGCATCTCTCCCTTAAAGAAGTCAACACGGCCCACGGCCACTCCAGACCACAGGTGTAAACGTATGCCCGTTCATGCAGGGCTGCCACCAGCAGCCCTGGACTGAGTCCTACTTCTCCCCAAGGTGCACGCACGGCCCTTCCAGACCAGCGCCCACAGCTCAGAGCCAAACACTTGCCGTCAGAACTGAGAACAAGGCGTCTCCGCAGTGCCGGGGGCGCACCGCCCGACGTGGTGCGTACCTTTTCAGCAGGGTGGACAACGGGCTTCCCTCTGCTGCAGGAAGGCACTGAAGACAAAAGGTGAGCAGCTGACGCGCTGCCCCTTTTAGGGTCTGCTGACGAAGCAATCGCCTCTAGCTTTATCATGGAAGGAACATGTCTAGGGGCTGGCGGCGGTTCCGTGGGTAGCGTCTGCCAGACCACATAGCCCATGGGCGTCCAGGAGAACTCTGCTCAGAGAGAACCACAATTGAGGAACAGTCTCAACAGTGAACAGCACTCCTTTGGAAATCCAGACATGCATTGCGTGGGGTAAGTGCCATATTTTCTCCATGTGTAAGACGTCCCCACGTATAAGACGACCCCTACTTTTCTAACCCAACATTAAGAGATCAATACACGGGTTGTTTCCATGTATGATAAGGTGACCCCCAATTTTTGATCTAACAATTTTAGACAAAAGTATCATACACAGGAAAATATGGTACTCAGGGCACAATTCAAGTTAGGCTGCTGTTCACCCTCTTGGAAGCCACAGTATTCACTAAACTTGTGCTTCTCCTTGGAGCATGCACTCTGAATTAGCGTGCAGTTAACTGATTTCCCTAGAAACTGGTTTCCACCTAGGGATGGGAGTGGGCAAACATTAGTTTTGGTAAAAAAAAAAAAAAAAAAATCAATCTACAATTACATCTACGAGGCAAACACACCGAATTTACAAGCTAAAGATCAAATCTTACATGTGCCTTTAACGGCGTTAAGTCAGAAAGTCACTAGACTTCGGCTATCACAGTAACTGGAAATTCGTTGCTTTTAGAACATGGGCATAAGCACAGCCACACTACTCCCTAGGTGCCCGTGAAACTCTATGTACAGACCAAATGAAGGACAGCCGTCAGGACGCCCAGAGGGTGAGAGGTCCTTGTCACCGGAGTGGCATGTGCTTAGAGCAAGCAGCCTCTAACGTGAACGTCTCTGCACAAACGTGAGAGTGTACAAGAGCACATACCTGTCAAAACAGCTTCTGCTGGGACAAGCTCCTTACAAAGATCGCAGAAGCAGACTACTGAACTCCCTGAACGTTACTTCTCAGTTAGGATGGGACAGACCTACAGTGACCTGAGGATGCCAGGACGGCCCAGCGCTCCTAAGTCAAGGCTGTCGTCCTTACAGCCTGCTCTGCCCTCTGCCCTTGTCCTGGGTCTTCCAGGCACTGCATCTCAGAGGAGGGCAGCGAAGCCTCCAAACACCGGACACGCCTCCTGACCCAGCCTCTCAGAGCTGCAAAAGTGTCAAATAAGGCTGCTGTCCTTACTGGTGTAGCTTCAGAAAAAAACTCATAAACATGCTATGGTAACATGCAATGGGTTTACTATTGTCACTTTTAAGTAAATTAATACGTACTGTAAGATTTTCTCAGTTTGCAAATACTGACAGCTGCCCAAACAAACAAGCTCTGTGGGTCTTTTAGAGTATTAAAGGGTCCTAGGAACCTCAGGTAGAGATAACACTTATGGAAGCACTCATTTCTGAGCTGATAAACCTTATCAAGTGCTTTGGACAAACATTTCAGTTACAATTCTTTGCTATCTTACAGCCCCTGACACACGTGGGATCCTGTTTACTTGTCTTCTAACAACAATGTCAGTTTATCAACAGTTCTTCAGCTGCCTTAAAGACTTTAAAACAAAAACATCTGTTGCACTAGACTAAAACTAAACTTAGAAAATAGATAACTAATTTTTAAAACATTATTTGGTAGCCACTCTTACCTCTTGTACATGAAGAGGGATTGGTAGTAGCTTTATCAGTTACAGAGTCAGTTGGATTATTATTTTTCACCACTATTTCACCCTAAAAAGCAAACCAATTATTTTCTTACCATTTCAAATTAAAAGTACTCATTTAATTTCTAAATATAGCTTCCCTTGCCATTCTTACAATCTGTAAAATAGAAGCTAATTAAAAATTTCAAATACCTGAGTACATAATGTGAAAAGTTAATGACTTCCTTCCATCAAATCTCTCCCCAGAAGAACCACCACCCACTACCTACAGCTTACAGAGCATCTCCCGACGTCACTGCCTAGGAGATCATCACCTATGTCTCGTTCTCCCATGGGACCCATCAACGGAACCACACCGCACATGTGCAGCTTATAAAATACCAACATGTCACAGAAAACTTTCACATCAGCACAGATGAGCTAATCCCATTCTTAAAGTCCCAGTGCCCCCATGTGAATGCAAAGCCCACCGCAAAGTTCCAAAGGGACCTCTAAACATCCACAGAGATGCCAAGCACACGCCCTATAACGCATGCCCCTTTATAGAGACAGAAGGGTGCTGTGCGGCTGGAGCATAGAGTCTGCGCAACACCAGGGCGGAATGAGTGCATTAAGAGACACCTCAAAGTGACTGGCGGCACTGGTGGTAAAAGGAAATCCATCATTCAAATCCAAATACATTTAAAATAAGTTCTAAAGCTGACACACTTCACAAAATTGCCCATTTTTGCCACTTCATTACATCTGAGGCCAGTAACAAAAAATAAAATCATTAAAACACAGTGTGCTTTAGTAAATGTGACTTCTATGCTCACCAAGGCCAATGAAACACTGGAAGTGGCTTACCTAGTCAAAAACGGTTAAGCCACTTAGTCACATCAATATCAAACAGAGAACGCAACTGCTGTGTTTTCAGAGTACTTATGATGTGGAAACAATGCCAAAAAAGCTTTTAAAACTTTAAATTTTTTTTTTAAAGATTTATTTTTATTATGTTTTGACAGAGAGAGACAGACAGACACAGAGAGACAGAGAGAAGAGGGAGGGCCCAGAGCAGTCTCCATAGTTGACAGCATTCACTTTCCATACAGTTTCACTCCACAGGTGGGTGCAGGGCTGTGCAGGGCAGGAGCTGGGCCGGGAGCCTCCCGCATAGGCCCCGGCAAGAACTGAACTAGGGGCACACCCCAGTTCAGCATATGGGTCCACATGGGCCGGGGCCGGAATTCGATCCTCGGGCTCTGGGGCTTCAAAGCGAGCGCTTAACCCACTGAGCCATCCCAGCTTCCCTTAAAACTTTAAATACAAGCCCATACATATGGATAAGTACAGGCTGGTCAAAAAGTCATTGTGTTTTTTGCTACTAGATGGGTATACACGCATTATTAACCCTCAAATTCACTGTTACTTGACAGCTGAGAGTTCAAGTCTATTTTAGAAAAAGTGTACAATTTTGTTAGCATTTGTTTGCCTGGAGTTGATTTCAAATGGAAAATAAAAAGAAACATTTTCATCACATTTTGCTTTATTATTTCCAAAAAAGGAAAACATGCAGTGCAAGCTCATAAAAATTCTGGAGATTTTGATGTCAATGATGTAAAACATGCTCAGCAGGGCCAATAGAAGCTGATGATGAGAAAACAGAGGAAATGATTGTATCTAATCGGTGTTTAACAACACAAGGAATTTCTGAGAATCTTAACATACCGAGAAAGGGTGTTGAAACCATTTAAAACATCGGGGATACATTAGTGAGCTCGATTTCTGGGTCCCACAGGAACTCAAAGAAATTCACCTCACCAATCACAAGTGCATTAACACCTGCGATTCACTCTTGAAACGTGAAATCAATCCATTTTTGAAACATATGGTAACAGGTGATGATAAATGGATATTTACAACCACATCGAACCAAAAAGATTGTGACACACGCAATGAGCCTGCTCAAAGCACTTCAAAAGCAGATACTCACAGAAAAAGGTTACACTGTCAATCTGGTGGGATTTCAAAGGTATTGTGTATTTTGAGCTGCTTCCCAGGAACAAAGCGATTAATTCAGATGTGTACTGTCATAATTGGATACATTAAATATATCAAACAGAAGCATCAGAAGTGGTGAATCGCAAAGGTATGGTCCCTCGTGAAAAGCTGTGGGGACTTGAATGGGATCTGGCATTCACCAGACACTGCACCATCAGACTACCTCATGTCTCGTACTTTGCCAAACGCCTTGAATGGTAAAACGTTTACCACTGATGAAAGTACCAAATCATTCTTGGAACGCTTTTCACCAAAAAAGAAATGTTTCTGAGTGTGGAATCGTGAAGTTGTCTGAAAGATGGCGAAAGATAATTGACCAAATGGCCAAGACATTGTTGAATAGTTTTGTTTTCCATAAAAAAATTGCCTTTTATTTACTCACAAAAAACCCAAGGACTTTTTGGCCAACCCAGTATAACCCCCTTTCCCCTTTCCCCACCCCCCACCCCGTATATAATATCATCAGCACTCTGGGTCGTTAACAAAAGGTGAGGTGCTAACCATGGTTTTCTCTCAACTATACAACTTTAACAATTACATTTCCTTTTCTTCCTTTTTTTTTTGTTTGTTTTGTTTTTTTTTAATATATTTTTATTTTTGACAGAGAGAGAGAGAGATACAGAGACAGAGAGAGAACTGAACTGGGGGAGCTCCCAGTTCAGCATTGGTTCCGCACGGGCCGGGGCCGGGATTCGATCCCCAGTCCCCGGCACTGCAAAGTGAGCACTTAACCCACTGAGCCATCCCGGCTTCCCCATACATTTCCTTTTTTCCTTATTATTTTTTGTGTTCAGAGATACTACTTGTATAATCAAGAAAAGAAGTTTTCTCTTAAAGGGTGTTTAACAACACAAGAGATGGGCGCACACCCATCTTAAAGGGAAAATGAAAATACTGCACACACGATTCAAGAGTGTGAATATACAGTACGACAACCAGCAGGTAAACCCCTCACACAGCCCGGCGTGCTGTACTTCCTGTCCACACACCCAGGGCTCCCCTCTCACAGGTGAGCAGAACGGAAGTGTCAGGCACAGGCGGCTGTGTGCGTATTGCCTGCCTGTGACCATGTCACCCAGCCCCTCGACTGCCCTGCTAGTCTGCACCCTGCTGAGGCCTGGAAAGGGTCACACGGCCACCACAGGTAAGCATTACTTGTCTCAGCCACGTAACCAAAAAAGGGCCAGGGCCAATGGCCTCTTCTGCATGCTGCACGCTGCCACCAGCCAGCCTCCCAGCTTAGCGGCCAAGCCCCAGGCCAGTGCTAGCACAGGGAACTGAAGCTCCTCTTCGCTCAGGGGGCGAGCAACTGGGTGAGCGGTGTTTTGTTTCTTCTCCCTCCCTCCTCACACCGGGACATGCCCCACCCTGCCGATTGGAAATGTGTCAAGAGTGATTTTAAGGACAGTCACCCAAATTATGTTTTCCCCCTGGGAGTCTGAAATCAATCTGTATGAGAGGAAAAGGCTTCAATTCGATGGACTAAAACTTTGAGATCAAATGGTGAACAGTGTAGTTTAAAATTACTAAGAAATCCAAAACACTAATTCAAAAAGATACAGGGACCCCTACGGTCACTGCAGTGCTATTTATGATAAATAAGGTAAGAAAGCACCCGCGTGTCCATCAACAGACAGCTGGATAAAGAGGTGGCACGTGCACACGACGGAATAGTACTCAGCAATTAGAAAGAACAAAATATTACTTTGGACATGGATGGGCCTAGAGGGTATTATGCTAAGTGAGTAAGTCAGTCTGAGAAAGACAAATACCACATGATCTCACTTGTGTGTAGAATCTAAAGAACACATTAAACAATCAAAGTAGAAAAAGACTTACAGAACAAACTGACGGCTGCCAGACAGGAGGGGGTGGGTGGAAAAGGTGAAGGGATTAGAAATACAAAGTGGTAGTTAACACAGTTGCAGGGGCGTCAGGCACAGCAGGGAGTGCTGTCAATTACTGTCATAACTGTGTGGTGCCCGGTGGGTACGGGACGAACGATCCCCAGGGGAACCATTCCGTAAACCACACAAATGTCTAACCACTCCGCTGTACACATGAAATGTAAACCATATTACATGCCAACTGTAACTGACAAAAACTATTAAAAATATAAAATTCCTAAGCAGCAGACTGAGCGCACTGACTGCAATGACTTCTGCTGGACTTGCTGTATCGTTAACAAGAGGTAGGGATAAAGGCCTGAGAAAATCAGAAATCACACTAGGCGGGTTTAAATTCTACCGTACTCTGATTACACAAAAGCCTCCGTGTGTGTCCTGGGCAAGGTGCTGTCGGTGTTCACAGCAAGGCTGACAGCCTCTCCGAACGCATGCAGACGGGCTGGTGCTGTGGGCTGAGCAGCAGCACAGGAGCACTGCACACAGTCCACACACAAGGACAGACTGGTCTCGGGGCCGAGGGTAGGCGCTGCACTCACCTGCGCCAGCGCGGTGGCAGCGGGCCGCACTGCCGCTCTCCCGACAGCAATGTCTGCGGACGCGGAGAGCAGGGGCCCCCACTTGGGTGGTTTCGGTGTCTCTGATCCCTCGTTCTTCTCCACACCCTGCAGTTCAGGAAAATCCAACTTGGTAAATTCAAACTCGGGCTGGGAGGCAGGTCCGCTTTTCTCCAAGATTCTGGATTTCCTGTCTGTCCGTTTGTGACAACCACCTGTATTTTCAGAATTAAAAGCAGGGGGAATATGGATGTTGTCTGACGATCTGTAGTCACATTTAAATTGCAGAGTAGAAAATGAATCGCCATTGGTGCAACCACGTTACTGTCCAGACAGCCCAAGCATTGCTCATGCTACTATGTGTCCAACAGTGTAAACATACATTACCAGAAGTAGCAACTGTTCTGGTTGGGACACCAAACAGAAAAACCAAAACACTGCAAATTTCTGGAGTAATGCTAACACTGATAAGCAGTTACATTAACCTGATTGTGCCACTGGGTACCTTGATTATTCTTAATATACATTTTACAGTTTTGCAAATTTACAGAGACACTAACCAATTTCCTTAAACAAATTTTCCCTATTTTAGTCAAACCAGAGGGAAGCAAGTAGACGTTAACTTATAACCTCTCTGCCATCTTTCTCCTTCAGATGCAAATGAACAACGTAGGCTGCAGAGCCGTAATGCCCCTACACTCAATTATAAGGTCAGAGTTATCGTAGTTAACTGTTCACCTTCCTGTGTACCTAACAGTTAACTAGAAAAGCCAACCCAAAGAGAAAAATTTATATACCAGGTAACATCCAGAAGCAAATAAATGACAGGCCTTTCCCAGTGAGACACCCTTACAAAGTCTGAAGTCATTACATCACCAGGGCACGGCCGTGATCAAACCGCATTCATACAGGAACAACAGAAAAGCAAGACACCACACAGAGCCACTAGCTCTCAGCCTCTGACCAGAATGGCCATCTTCAAGCCCAGGGCAGATGGGACGTCCTGTGATAAACAACCCTGCTCCAGGGCTGGCCGTGCTCAGAATGGGAATCACATATACACACAGTCCCGCTTTATCAGGAAGTATTCCGACAGAGCCCCGAGAGGCTGGTCAGAGGTGGACACAGTGAGGACAGTGCCAAGGGCGTGGCTGGGGTCAGCTTTTCACTCAGGACATGTTGAGGTGTGTGGCCCCACGTGCTCCGTGAGCTCACACAAGTGCTTGGGTACAACGAAGCGGTGATACAGTGAGGGCACCCCACAGAGCCCGCCCACAGGTGTCTGTCCCAGGACCAGAGGCCACAGGACCCCACAGGAGCTGTGCCGGCCCCAGCTTGTCACAATCAGCAAGCCCACAGAACAGTGTCAAGGAGCAGAGAAGTGTCCGGGGTAGGGGCAGGAGGTGACATAACACTGTAGGTTGCTATTTTTACCTGATTTCAAATTAGTTTCAGCATGAATGGACATATGATATGAACCTTTTACTGATTTTATATCAGATGATACAGTTCCATCAGCCTCCTTACTGTCAAACTTTTTCTCATCATGCGTTTTTTTCTGCAGGAAAGATTAAAAAGTAACACAAATTAAGAAAACTACAGTTGGGGGAAGCCAGAATGGCTCAGCGGGTTAAGTGTTCACTTTGCAGTCCCAGGGTCTAAGGATCAAATCCCAGTCCTGGCCTGTGTAGCCCATATGCTGAACTGGAGTATATTTCCCATGTGGGAGGCCCCCAGTTCGGTTCTCACTGAGGTGAGTGTCCCATGTGAAAGGCCCCAGCTCAAGGGGGCGTGCCCTTCATGCAGGAGGCCCCCTGCCTGGTTCCTGCCCTGCACAGCCCCCGCCCACCTGTGTGGAACGAAACCATGTCTGATGACGAACAACTATGGAGACTGATCTGGGCCCTCCCCCTGCTCTCTGTCTCTCTCTGTCAAAAACAATAAAATAATCTTAAAAAACAAACTAACACACAAAAAAACTACAGTTGACCCTTGAACAATGAGGGGTTGGGGCACCCTAACCCCACACAGTAGATAATCTGCCTACAACTTTTGTTTCTCCCCAAACTTCATTACTACCATAATAGCCTACTGTGAACTGGAAGCCTTACCAATAATAGAAACAATTAACACACATTTTGTATATATATTCTATACTGTATTCTTACATCAGAGGTAGAGAAAAGAAAATGTTAAGAAAATCATATTGGGGAAGCCGGGATGGCTCAGTGGGTTAAATGCTCACTTTGCAGCGCTGGGGACCGGGGATCAAATCCCGGCCCCGGCCCTGGCCCATGCGGAACCATATGCTGAACTGGGGAGTGCCCCCGGTTCAGTTCTCTCTCTGTCTCTGTATCTGTCAAAAATAAATAAATAAATAAATAATATATTAAAACCTGCTCTATATCAGTGGATTTCAAATTGTGATTGTGAGTGAAAGACACCCTCTAAAAAAAAAAAAAAGAAATTCAAAAAGTTTACCTGCAAGTTTTTTCAAATCGTCCCAAATCTCCAAAAAAATTTCCAATATACTTATCAAAAAAAATCCATGTACTAAAAGTGGACCCATATGGTTCAAACGCATCTTGTTCAGGGGTCAGTAATTCCCCTATTAAAAAAGGCTGACTACTGCAAACTCTTAGAAGTAATCACAACTTAACCATTTCTTAAAAGTTTAGACCAAATCAATTCTTAAACATCACAAACTCAAGTGATACTTGAGCATCACACAAGAACAGAGCAGTTAATTAAACTCACACACTAACGTGACCCACAGAAGCTCAGCCTCACTCACCTTAAGCAGCGGCTTCGTGTCCTGAGGGTTAGGGCGCCTGTGCTCACCCCGCGGCTTGGCCCTCAGAGCACTTCGGTAAGGACTGGGAGGGGTGTAGCCACAGAGGGAACTAGGTCCTGGGCCAGCACCCTGTGCCGACTCCGTGGTGCAAGGGGAGTAGTATGGAGGAAGAGCCATCTCGGAAGACTGGTACTGAGGTGGAAATGTGGAAGCTCCAAAGGACATAGCTTCAGGATAGAGTTTCTGCCTGAAAAGAAAGGGTACGTTTGAGTCACAGATTTCATACCACAAACCACGGAGTTAATAGTCTGTAATGAAAACGTTTTCACTTTCATTATTTTCCAGGTCATTTATGCTACACTGAAATGTGTCTAATTAAACGTCTGGGCGTTTCTTTCTTAACCTGCAGACAGACGCTGCCCTACTTCTACTGCCACCACTGAGCCGGAACACCCCTGACAAGACCCTTGATGACAAGTGTCAGGAAAGCCCGAGCATTCCTCCACAGCTTTTCAACTCTCGAGATGCCAAATATTTGGGAAAGCTTTGCTCGGCGACCCTGCCAAAGGGGCCACCGAGACCATTCTCTCTACAGAGGGGCCCTGACAGTGGCCCCCACTGCTCAGATCCAACCTCCACCTCAACCACCAGCAAGGCCAGCCTCCTGCGGCCTCTGGC
>PVKE010037556.1:0-15847 GCA_004027555.1 Craseonycteris thonglongyai
TGACCTCACTTATAGGTGGAATATAAAACTGAAAGTTACAAAGACACAGAGACCTATGGACACACTCAATAGCTTGGTGATTGCCAGAGAGAAGGGGAGGAGGGGGGAGGGAGAGAGGGAGGGAAGGTGGGATAGGACACCGGCATTATGGACACACTCAATGGTTTGGTGGTTACCAGGATAGGGGGGAAGGGGGAGAGAGTTGTGGGGGGAGGTGGGAGTGGGCACTAGATATAAGGTGATAGAAGGGGAACTGATACTGAGTGATGGGCACACAATACGATGCATGAATGATGTGATGTGGACTTGTACATCTGTAAACTATCTAATTGTTACCAACCAATGTAACCTCATTAAATTTAACAATAAAAAACAAACAAACAAACAAAAAAACTTACATTCGAACGGAAAAAAAAATTATTTGAAAATCAATTGTGGTGTTGCTAGCTCATTATTTAGATTGCTAAAGATATTATTAGAGAATGTTAAATTATTCTAATTATTGCATTAAACGTTACATTTTCAACTCTAAAAAAAAATACATATATATATTTTTTTTCTGTAAAATGAGAATAATGACAGAACCGAACTCAAGGTTAATGCCATGATTAAATGAGAAATTAGTATTTCACAGAAAATGCTGAGTACATTCCCTTGCACGTAGCAAGGGCTCAATGCATGTCAGATTTTTTTTTTTTTTTTTTAATTAGGAGATGACCTCAGGATTATTTGTGCTAGGATAGCTCAGAGGATGAGAGACTTTACACTCAGGGAGAGAGAAGCCAGATAATATCAAGAGGCTGGTTCTTTTGGAGGAAGTCAGCATGGCAAAGAGAGATAAGCAACAGGCGTGTGGAGGAGGAAGACAGTGATTCACAGGTCCAAAGGCCAAGGGAGGATCAGCAACAGGCACTGAGCCTCAGCAGTCCTGGAAACAGTGTGCAGTCGGCTCAGGAGGATGAGAATGGGAGCTTTCAGAGGGCAGGCATGGCAGGAGCCAGGCAAGACTGTGACAAGGAACAGAGCTGGTCCCCAGTGAGAAGAGCAGGCCAGATGGCTACAGAGCAAACACAGTGTGCAAATCTCAGGGTCTGAATGTTAGCTAGCTTAGGTAGGAACAAAAGAAGAAGCAGCAGGAGAAGGGACGCAGCAGAAGCAGGGCAATATTCATCACAGTCACACCTGTTCAGCCACCCGGGATAGTGAGTCTGAAATCCTTTCCTCTGAGGACTTCCTGCTGCTTCCAGGAAAAATCCAAACTCCTGTGAAAAGAGGCATGGCAAGATCTAACTGGACCAACGCCACATGTCCCCCCACACACACGCCCCCCACCCCATTGCTCCTCATGCTTTGACTGCACTAGTCTCCTATCCATCCCCAACACTCTGAGACCAGACCTTTTCCTCCTCTGCAAGTTTACACCTGCCATCCCTTCTGCCCTAAGCTCACTTCCTTAGCTCATGGAACCGCTAATTTGGTCTCAGCTGCAAAGTATCTTGAGAGGCCTTTTTTACACACCTCCATCTAGAGCAGCCCCTTCAAACCCACAGCAATTCCAAAGTACCTGGTGCATATATTTATTTCCTTGCTAACTGGCCTTGTGAACCCTCTCCATGGAGGCAGGGGACCCTCTCTGCCTGTTCAACCATATGTACCCGGTGCCTGGTAGAGTGCCTGGCACAAGAAAGTCTGAGTAAATACTTGTGAATAAATGGATGGATCTACACAGCCAACATTCCCAGAACTATGCTGTGCTGGGCACTAGAGGATAAGTCCTAGTCCCTGTCCCCATGGACCACAAGGTATAGTGGGGATAACAGAAGTATGAATAGATAATTATGACACGGTGTAAGGCATGCTGAAAGAAGCAGGTATACAGTTTTCTGGAGTCTTGGAAGGATGAATAGGAGCTTTCTCAGAAGTAAGAGGGAGAAAGCTACTCCAGGCAGAGGGATGGTACACGAAAGGCAGAGAAGCAAGTAAGGGCAGGATGTAGTTTGTCAATGTCAAAATGATTGACAAGATTATCAGGAGTATCCAGTTGCTCAAGATGAGTCAAAACCTTCCATGGAATTCACATTAAATATGACAGGGGTAATTAATAAGAGGAGCTTGGGAATCATACATCCTACTTTAGGGGTCTGGATACCAGTGCACAACAAATCAAGTGACCTTAGATATAAACACATTAGAGATGGGTTTTTTTTAATCTCATATTTCAGTAGACTGGCCCTACCAGGGTGAAAGGTGGGGGCAGTTAGAAGGTGCCAAGCTCTGAGGGCCCGGGCTATGTTCCCTGGCAACAGGAGGGCCATAAAAGACGACCCTTTGGCCCTCTGCCCAGTGGTGACTTTGTACCTGGCAATAGCAAGCTGGGTGGACCTGTGGGAGCTGATGTGAAGCAAAACATGAGTCAAAGGTGCATTTCACAACGCAGGGGCCTGGGGCTGGTAGGATTGGGAGTGCTCAGGAGCAGGGGATCCACTGAGGGCACCTGACAAGTTCACTTCTAGACCTGCTGGGTCTGAGGTTATGGCAGGACATCTGGGAAACAATGGGCCCTGACCATCTCTGTCTCAGGGTGGCTGTGAAGTGACAGTAGGGTACAGAAGAGATCTTTGAAGAAGCAAATATGCTGTAGGAGTGACACCTCTGGCCCCTATCTATGAACACGGACATTCTTTTTGGAATAGGGAAGCCATGAGGTCACCAACCATTCCCATCCTGGCAGCTATAGCCATTTTCTTCCCTCACCACTGTCCAGATCAGAGCTCCCTGTGAGTGATGCATGATGGGACAATCCCTGCCCTCCAGGAATGTGGGGTCTCAGAGGCAAACATGTCATCCAGCAGCAATCAGTGTGTCTGATGTCTTCCATGTGTTTATCCCCGCAGGACACGGCACCTCCCTCAAGGAGCCTGGGTTCACCTGGGACATGGGCTTCAGGGCATGAAGTCCAGAAGCAGTGTACCAGGGGCCTTCTGGAGAGAAGTGGCGAAGAAGCCAGACAGTGCACCTGGACGAGGCCACAGCCCAGAGGGGCTGGGAAAGAGCCAGATCCGGGGCACACTGCAAAGAGACAAGAGCAATCAGGGCCCCCTCCAAACAGGCCGTGGGGTGTGGGACTGAAATCATGTTCCCTCCCAGGGAGGGGAGCTACGGCAGATGCCCAGGGCCTGACATGGAGTGTGTGGTAGAGGGACAGACACTGTGCCCTGGGGACTCTAATGAGGGGTGCCCCACCAGCCCGAGAAGAGGAACAGGCAGAGGAGGACGTGGCTCTTAACATGCTCAGTACACTGAGAGCTGTTATATTGGCTGAAAACATTTTCATTCTCTCTGGACTCTTGGACTATTAACAGAGCCCTGCATTTGATGCAGGCAGGCTTCACATTCCAAGAACCTGGCTCATCCCTCACTACAAAGACAAGGCGGGGAATGCCATCTAAAAGAAAAGGTTTGGTCCATTCATCCTTCATCCTTTCCTTCACCCACAGGCCTCTCTAGAGGCTGTCGTCTTCCTATTGGTGACAACATCTGAAGCTGGGATTCCCTCTAATACAGAACTTTACCCTCTTTGTTACCAGCCAGGGAGAAAATGACACCCATAGTTGTCCACCCAGTAATGAAGGAACAGCCATGTTTTAGAATGACAGTGTGTGGTTCAGATGCCATAGCCACGTAAACTGCACCACACAAAGGCCAGTTTGATTAGGGTGCAAGGTTTGTATGTGTTCTGAAATTTAGAACGTGAACCTGCCCATCATCTGGTACGCTCTGAGGCAAGGAGTGATGCAGATACTGTACTAACTGCTTCTGAGTTCAGCAAAGGAGAATCAGGAGTAGACAGGGACCACTGACTAAGACAGGCCCTGCGCAGGTAAACCTGAACATACCCGACCCATGCCAAATTGCAAGCTCGGTTCCATTTTATATGCTGCTTTCCTCTCAGGGTGGGCCGGCTCACACCATCCTGGATGGAGGATGGAATCAGGAATCGGATCTAGACTCCTGGGTCCCTTTTGCTTCTCCAGGGTTTCCCGTGCCAGAGCTGGGTCCTGACTCCTCAGCTGCTGTCTCCAGAGGAGAGCTCGTGTCTCTGAGTAGAAGGTCAGGCCTGGGGAAGGAACTCTCAGCCAAGAATGGGCCACCACCAAACCTTGCATGCCCCTCCCTCCCTAGGTGGCCAGCAGGTGGTGAAGTGTTCCCATACCCCGACACACCAGTCTTTCCTTGTAATTTCCAGGTCACCTCTAAAGCAGGCTACTCTTAAATGGTTATTTTAAGAAATAAGAAATGCCTCTTGCTATTTATCCATAAGCTTGGGAAACAGCCTCTTAAAAGACACAGGAAACTTATCTCCTTGGGATAATAGAGCAAGAAGCCATTTACAGCATTAAAAAAAAGAGAGACAGAGGAAGACATACAACGGAAATTGATGGCAATGACTAAATTCTCAATTACAACCCATATCAACCCATAACAATTTTCTTTTGAAAGCATAAAGAAGAAAGAACAAAAGGTTATAGCCAGACAGTTTTGAGTTTAAGCCTGGGCTCTGCTGCTAATGGCTGTAGATCTTTAGACAAGTCATTAACCTCTCTGAGCCTCGACTGACTCACCCATAAAATTGGTATAAACCAATCTCATTGTTATGAGGGAAAGTAAACAAGATAGACAGACGGTAAATACAGCAGATTGAAGCCAAACATCTAATTCGGCTACCCACTGAAACAACAGTCGAGGAATGTATTTTGAAAGACAAACCCACAAGGTCATGGTGACTGTGACAGGAGATACAAGGGAGATGCCTGGCAAGGTGACAGCTGTGTATCAAGCGTAGCAGGGCAGCTGGTCTGTGTCGGATCTAACTGGAAACGCGCTATGAGGGAGTAGTAGGGGTAGGATTGGAAAGAGAGCTGATGCCTCATCTTCTAGAGTGGGAACTCACAAGTCACTAGGTAGGACAAAAACAGAAAGTAGCAGAACAAGCATTTTCTTAATGACATGGCTAAATATTAAAACAATTTTGAAAGCAGCTGCAGCTGAGGAAGAGCAATGGGGATGGGTAGATGGCTATTTTAAGCAATCATTTATAATTATTTGGCTCTTTAAATTGTGTAGATATATACTAATGATAAAAATAAAATGATCAAAAAGATTAAATAAGATAATATGTGTGGTGTGCCTGGCACAGAGTAGAGATTCAATTAATATGTGCTCCTTTCTCCTGTTAGGCAGGTTCCTGTTAGATACTTGCTAAGAGTTTATTTAACATTCTCACTTAATCTCCATACATCATTTAGGAATTATTCTCCCCTTTTTACAAATGAGCAAAGAGATTAGGCAACTCGCCTGAGGATGCATATCATTCTTCCAGCCATCCTTACACTTTGTCTCTGAGACAGAAACCCAGTTGAGGATTCTGAACACTGGAGGATCTAACTTAGCTTTTAAAAGGAACACTTTGGATGGAAACAACCAAAGTGACCATCATTGAATGAATGGATAAAGAAGATATGGTACCAGGAATGGTCAAGAAATTCACAGACTGCAGGGGAAGAAGGGTAAAAAAACTATTTATTATTTTTTCTTTTCAATATATTCACCCTTAACCCTAATACATTGTTCAGATCTTTCAAAAAGTTTATTTATAACCTTGGGAAAAAAAAAAGGTTTTGTTTTTGCCTTCAAACTGCAGCTTTAACCTCTTTATCACCTGTTCATTTCTTCCTTTGAAGCTATTTCCTCATATTTGGGAACAAATAATATTCAGATGGAGGCAGGTCTGGACTGTAGGAGTGTGGTTTAATGTTTGGAAGCCACAGGCATGAAGAGTGGCCAACGCAACACTGCTCTTGTGCACGGGTGTGTTGTCATGTGAAAGCAGCAGCCCTTTGGTCCATTTTCCTCTTCTTTTCTCCTACACAGATTCTTTAAACTGTTTCAGCAGACTGGAATAGCACTCTCCAGTTATTGTGACACCCTTATCCTTGTAATCAGTCAGCAGGATACCCTCCTTATTACAAAAACACAGAAGCTATGATGTTTCCAGCCAATTGTGACACCTTGAACTTCTTGGGGTGTCATGCCCTTTTCATGCCACTTCATGGCCTCCTGCTTTGGCTCAGGCTCATGATGATGAACCCAAGTTCCATCTCCAGTGACAATCTGGTTTAAGACTTCATCTTTGTTGTCTCTGCAGAAATCCAAAACTGTCATGAACACTTGATGCACTGTTGTTTTTGAAGGGGCATGAGCATTTTTGGCACCCATCTTGCACTGACTTTTGATATCCTTAAATGCCGATGGAGAATATTCAAAATGATAGTAGCTCATACTCCAGCCATTTCTGCAAGCTGCTTTTTATTCAATCTGGCATCTTCCACTATAAGTTTTCAACTTTTTTGATAAGGTCTGAGGAAGTGGCCTCAACAAAATATCCCAGACAGAGGTCGTCTTCCATCAACTCTCTGCCTTGCTTGAAAAGGCTGCACCACTTATAAACCATGGATTTCTCAGGGCAACAATCCCCTAAACCATTAACATCTCTTCCAAAACAGGTTGAGGTGCTTTCCCTTGTTTTGTGAGAAACTTCATGACAACACAAAGTTCAATTTTATCCATACCAAGGGTTTTCTTCACATTTGCTGTGCTTCTTTGACAATATCTGAAAGAACATGGATCAAGTAGGCTGAAATTTGGCACATAAACTAACAGTAAGTCACACAATCAAACTGTGTGCATGACTACAAGGGTTTTGCCTGAGCCTCTGGAGGAGTGGGGAGGGCTGCAGGAACAAGAGTGGGGTCGGGGGCAATGTTGTTTAAGACGCCTAAGGACATCCAGGAAGATATACGGAATAGGCATTTTGAAATACCACTCTGATGTTCAGAGAGAAGTGTGGCTACAGATAATTTGGGAGCTGTCTGCATAAAAATGGTCTTTAAAACAACTGCAGAAGTAATTTAAGTAGTATAGACAAAATAATAATAATAAAAAAAGGAAGAGGCCCCCAACTCTCCGAAACACACTCCGAAGTGCAGCTTTAAGAGAGAAAAACCAACGAAGACTGAGGAGCAGCAGCCAGGACTGAGGAGTGGCGCCCTAGAAACCCAGTGGAGGGTTCAGGAGGGAGGACGCAATCAGGGAGCCAGCATCTGCTGAGGCAGACCAGAGACGGCCACCCTCCAAACTCTGCTGGTGGTGATCTCGTGTGGCCCTCACAGCCTTACCTGTTCCTGCATTACCTCATCCGAGCCAACTGCAATGGCCTCCTGACCGAATGCCCTGCCTCCAAGCACCCTCTCCATTCACCCGCAGTCAAGATCCACCTAACTCAGCGGGCCTCAAGCAGCAGCGTTTATCAGAATCACTTGGAGAGCCAATAGGGCACAGGGCTCCAGCCTCCTGTAAGTAGCAGAAGGCCTGACCTTTGTATTCTGATCCGGCTGCTCAGGTGAATCTGAAACCACCCAAAAGGACCAGAACTGTTGACTGAATGTAAACCACATACTCTTCTGCTTAGAAAGCCTCTGGCTATCATTCATTTCTTTTACCATATAGACTCCAACTATGTGGTTGTAACTAACTTAACTTCCATCCTACCCCTTGGTGAACCTCTGCCCCATCCCAACCAAATACCAGTATCTAACCATCAGTGAACAGAATCTAATTGTCACTGAATTGACTGCACCAGTTGCTTGCCTGCTTTATGCCCGTGCCAGCAGCTTCCCCGGCGAAATCTCCATCTCCTCTTCAAGCAGTTTTTCCAGGAAACCGTGCTTGATCTTGCCCACCTAAATGCAATTTCCCGTCTCTTTAATCTTAGAGGGATGAGAGCCGCAGTGCACAGCCATCTCCCCTGCAAGCCTTCCTTGTGTGTGGGCCCCCAAGGGCATCCCCCATTCCATAAGCCCTGAAGAAACTGCTAGATTTACTGATAAAACAAAAGCCTGGAAGACAGTGGAGGCTGGGAGGGAGAGGTGGCAGCAGGTGGCCCCACAACCTTCTCCACGTCCTGATGTTCAATGTACCCCAATGGATGGTCTTCTCCACAGTGGTGCTCCCCATCCTCCCTCAGGGATGTCACAACAGAAACCTGGGAGTCATCCCTGGCCTTCTGTTCTCATACCCACAGCCAGTTAGTCACCACGTCTGGTAAAGTCTCCTTCCTCACCCCTTCTCAGATCTATCCCCTTCTCTTTACCTCCCCGCATCATTTCCTATCAGAATGATGACACCGCTTCCCGCCTGGTTCTCCTGCCTGAGGCCTCTCACGTCCCTGCTCCTCATTTTTCACACCGCTACAGGACAAGCCTGTTTCACAAATCTCATTGGTACCTCAGTGCTTGCACAACTCTTCACGGGCTTCCTGTCACCCAAAGAGGAGGCGAAGCACCCATGAGAGTCAGGACTGCGCTCTCCAGGACGGCCGACATTTGGACCCACATTCTTCCCACTGGGGGCAGTTACCCTTGAACAAGTTCCGCAGCACTGAGCTTCACTTCTATTCATAAAATGTGGATGGAAAACACAAACTGTGCGACTGTGGGGATTCAGTGAGACAGTGTATATAGAAGTCCTTTGCACATAACTGGGAGGAAGTTTGCAAACATGATAGTAATAATTCTCTCAACTGTACCGACCCCCATCCCGAGCACCAACCATCAGACACAAAAGCGAAGCTATTTTCACCCCACCTGCTTTCACACTGAGGCTTCCTCACTACGGTATGTAACATTTCACCCTAACACCCCCATTCCACCTACTCAATCCCCACTCCCTTTTCAAGGCCCAATTCCAGCATCCTGATTCCAGGGATCCTCTCCCCTCCCCCACATGGAAGTGACTGCTCCCAACTCAGCCCCCCTTCTCCATCCCCAGCAAAGACTTCCCTCATGGCACCCAGAACTCTCTAGCACAATGACCACTTATGTGTGACTCCTCTGAGTGGTAAGCTCCTTGTGGGCAGGGCCATGTCTGAGCCCAGAGCTCAGCCCAGGACCTGGCACAGAGCAGGTCGTCAGCTCACGTATGTTGAACAGATGAATGGAACCACACATTTGCCTGAGGGAGGCAGCTGGAGGCTAAGCATGAACAAAATTTCTCTCCATCTGTGGATCTGTGAAGGTTATCTGCTTCTAGAACACAATGTGGCAGGTACAGAGCAAACATTCCCATTCCAAAACACAAAACGGAGTAGAGACCCCACTGGTCTACACTGGAAGCTGAGAGGCTCCCAGTGGTGGCAGGCCAAGTCTGCCCTGGCATTCCGTTCAGTCCTGAGGTCTTTGTCCTCACAGGGAAGAGGCTGACAGTGAAGAAAAGAGTGCACCTGACCTCAGAGCAATGGCAGGGCCCACAGACACCCACTGTGTTTCAAGACCAAAGGACAAGGCCACTGGCATTAACTCTCCATAGGGACAGAGGAGCCAGACACAGAGACACGCAGACACGACGAAGGGGAGTCGGAGCAGGGCAGAGGGCCCCGGACACTAGAAAGGTGTGCGCAGAACTGCGGAGTGCCCTCAGTGAACAGCTGAGACTAATGGAAGTGAAGAGGCGAGCCTTCATTTCTTCTGTTGGCGAATAGAAGCTAAGTAGCCTAAGAAAAAGTGGACAGGATAAAAGAATGCCACTGAAGGTGAACAAGCACACTTGACTTGTCTCCTCCATCTAATCATGGTATCAGTGACTCCTAATAAGGAAGGTTTGTTTAAACCTTTCAGCTTCAAAAATGTTTTTCACACACGGGGCCTCTCATTCCCACCAAAATACCCCAGATCACTGTTCTGAATTGTCAGCCAGGTAAGCCGAGACCAGTGGGAGCCAAGACCTGTCAGAACTGAGGAGAGGGCCTTAGCCTAGGCGCAGGCTGGCAGGGCTGAGTGGTGGCAGGGGACGAGTGCAGTATTCCTGGCTTACAACATTTTCCCACTGTAATAAGTGGCATGTGCTGGGCATTTGGCCACCCCCTGACAGGAGAGGTCCAAAAGATCCCTGGGAACACTTGTGCTGGAGCCCAGCTCTACCAAAGCCCCTGGAAGACCTCTTGCTCTCTGGCTCTTCCTGCTAAAACCCAGCCCAGCTCCTGTCACAAGTCACTGCTCCTCCACCGGCCTCCTTCGGCACATCCGCCTAAGCACTTACCCCAAAAGCTCAGGTCCTTCTCACCAAAGCACAGCCCTTTAAGCAGGGCTGCAAGATCCCAAACGGACTGTCCACAAACATGTAATGAGAGCAGGGGACGCAGTCACAGAGCTGAGCCCCTTCTCTGAAGAATGCAAGGAATAGAACCAGACCCCTTACCTCCAGGCACCAGGAGGCCGGAGCTCCTCCCAGCCTCGCGCCTGGGCCTCCTTCTAAGATCCATGAACCAAAGCCAACGAACTTTGGCTTTTGCCAATTTAGACTTCAGAAATTCATATTAATAGATTAATTAATTATCTAATTTTAAAGCAGTTATGGTATTCCTTTGTGAGATGAAAAACATCATTTCCCTGAAATTCTATCATCTCTAAAATTAAGTACAGATGGCAATTAACTGCTAATGTCATTTCTACAATGTCACTAGCACAATAGGCAAGTAACATGCAAAACATCACAAAGAAGTTCGTTTCAAAGACAAGCTGTTTGAGAAATGGACCATTTGATGGGTAATAAGGCTCACCTCATCATCCATTCAATTAGATGAACATTCAAGGTGACGATCACAGGTGTCAGGCACCACAGAGGCCCTGGGGCTCCCGAGGGAGAAAGACACATGCATGGCAACATCCCAGCACGATGTGCTTGCCAGGGAGAGGGCAGCTCAGCATTGACAAGGCATGGCAGCAGGAGGAAATGACTGCAGTGTGGGCAATCCCAGGTGGCTTCACGGAGCAAGTGAGACTTCTCCAGATGGACAGCGGACAGAAATGCATTGAAAAAGGAGTAAAGAGCATGTTCTAAGGTATGAAGGAATCTGTGTGTCTATGTACATGCACATGGGTGTGCATGCACACACACGGGAGCTGTGTGGCCAGAGAACTAGGAAACAATGGCAGCAAATGAGGCTTGGGCCAGCTTATTAAGGGTCCTTTCCTCAGCTCACCCCTAGAACTTTACCCACAGGCCATGGGAACCGCGGAGGAGCTACTCGGAAGCCACCCTGCTTCTCCAGCAATAATGTAGGAAGACGCGAGGACCTAAGGGAAGGCGCCTTCTCAGAGCCCACAGGAATCTCAGAATTCTCCCTCCACGAGTATAGCCAGGTTCATGGCAGCCTGCCCCACCTCCCACACTCCTCTGACTCAGCTTTCCCTTTCGCCACCCCCTTGTTCTGGACAGAACGAGGTCCCATCACGCCTGTGCTCAGCAGCATGCAGCATGCAGGATCATCACCTGAGACTCTGCCTATATCTCTACCTCCCTCCCAGCTCCCGCTGAACCTGCTCCCCAGCACACACTGCCTCTCCAGCCGCAACTTGCCCTGACTCTGCCCTGCCTGGGGGGCAAGCTCGGGTGTCTTCTCCCTTCTGCTTCAGGAAGCTGAAAAGTGTGCACAGCTCCATCAGACACTGTGCACCCCCACCTTTCATCTCACGTTTCCTTCCCACAAGACTCCTCTTTGGCAAACTGCCATGTGTCTTTCTTTAGTGAGAACCGAATCCCCCAATTCCCTTTCCACCCCACACTTCCCCCTCTACCCTCAGCTCCTCTAGTCTCTCAATGCTGAGGTCCAACCTCTCAATTATTCTCTCTCTGAGGCAACTGAATCTCTGCCCTCTCCTGCATCCTTCCTTTCAACCCACAGCTATCCTAAAACCCTTCCTTTGGCCCTGCATCCCCAACTATCATTTCACGTTTCTCCTTTGCGTTGTCGCCAAAGTGCTCACCTCCCATTTTCTCTGACACCTGCAGTGAGATTGCCATCTAAGGGCATGCTGCTTTCTCATCTACTGAGCTACTTCGCTTCTTATTCCTTGAGAAGTGCTCTAGGGTGGGGTTCAAGTGCAAGCTGGAGGGTCTGACTGCCTGGGCTAGAACCTCATTTCAGACATCACTCACTAAGTGTCCTCTTTCCGTGCCTCAGCTTCCTCGCCTATAAAATGAGAATACAATTCCCTACCCCAAAGGGGCTTGGGGAGGCTAAATGAGTTAATGCAAGTATGCACAGCACTGAAACCAGTGCTGCCGGCAACTGCTCGCCTCAGCATCTTATCAGTGCTGAACCCCCTGAGACAGTCTCCGTCTTTGGCACTTGGGACAATGCATGCTCTGGGTTCTTCCAGATCCTCTTCCTTCATTAAATGTCCTAGCTCAGCCTCCACCCACTGCCCCTGGGCAGATTCTGTGTTCAGTCTCATCTGTTTTCCTTCTATAGTCTCGTCACAGTCCAGATTTTCTCACCAGGTTCATGACTCATAAAACTACACTGCTTTTGTGAGCTCCAGACCCCCAAATACTCGTCAGCTTACTGGCTACCGGTATTTCTAAGCAGCCCCTGAGATTCAGCATTCTCAGAAACTCTTTTTTTTTTTTACATTTAATGTCCCCTCCCCATGACCCCACAGCCCTCCCTCCTCACCTCCCCCCCCAGTCAACCCCCAAACCACTGACTGTGTCCATGAGTTTTTGTTTCTTTGTTCCTTTCAGTTTTATATTCCACCTATAAGTGAGGTCACATGTTTCTTGATTCTTTCAGTCTGACTTACTTCACTTAAGATGTTTTCAAGGTTCGTCCATGTTGTCACAAACTGCTGTATTTCATCTTTTCTTTTGGGAGAGTAATATTCCATTGTGTATATGTACCACTTCTTTATCCAGTCATCTATCAAAGGACACTTTGGTTGTTCCCATAACTTGGCCACCGTGAACAGTGCTGTGATGAACATTGGGGTACATATGTCTTTGCAGATTAAGGTTTTCAGGTTTTTTTGGGGTAGATACCCAGAAGAGGGATTGCTGGGTCATATGGCAATTCTATTCCTAATTTTTTGAGGAATCTCCACACTGCCTTCCATAGTGGTTGTACCAGTTTACATTCCCACCAGCAGTGTATGAGGGTTCCTTTTTGTCCACAGCCTCTCCAGCACTTATTCCTTGTCTTGTTGATTAGAGTCATTCTAACAGGTGTGAGGTGGTATCTCATTGTGGTTTTAATTTGCATCTCCCTAATTGCTAGTGATGTTGAGCATTTTTTCATGTGTCTGTTGGCTATTTGTATGTCTTTGGGGGAGAAGTGCCTGTTTAGGTCTTCTGCCCATTTTTTTAATTGGATCACTTGTTTTGTTGTTGTTGAGTTGTGTGAATTCTTTATATATTTTAGATATTAGCCCCTGATCAGAGGCATTGTTTGCAAATATTTTCTCCCATTTGGTTGGTTTCCTTTTTACTTTGTTGATGGTATCAGCATTCTCAGAAACTCAGCCTGGCCCTGCCTTCGCTTGATAGCTCTGACGGCCTTCTTGAACTGTACTCCCTGCATCCCCTGTGACCCCCACCTCACTTTAAATAGCAGGTCCCCATGGATGGTTCTCTGTAAGGACTCTCTTCTCCATCTCACGCTTTCCACTCCAGCTGCCCCGGCCTGTGCTTGAGTATTTGGAACCTAGTCACCGAGGGCCTCCTCTCACCTGAGTAATGTCCAACCTCGCCCACAGCAGTCTGAACTCATGGTCCAGCACCCAAGGCGTTTCTTAGTGGTGGACTCATGATGCTAATAACTATGGCTGCCATTTATTAAGCACTTGCCCTGCACTAAGTGTTTATATGTATCGTGTGTCTGAATACTCATACCTGTTATTACGCAAATTTACAGACAAGGAAACTGAAGCTTGGTGATGTTAAGTGACTTGGTCAAATCACACATCCAGAAGCAGTTGAGATGGAATTTGAACCCAGGCTGTCATATTCCAAGGTTATGCTCTTAAGCACCATGTTCTTAAGCACTTCCTCAGCAAGCCTGGGTGCCTCCGACCCCGCGCTTCTGAGTACCTGACACTGCAACCACAGGCGTGCATTCTCATTTCGCTATGCCTTCTTCCTGTTGTCCCCTCAGGCCAAAGTGCCCTTCACCAGTCTGTATCAAAGCCAACTTTTCCAGGCCCAGACAATCCTCATTCCTTTATGACCGCATCCCCACCCCTACCTGTCTAAGAAAATTTCTGCTGAGATCTACAACACGTGCTCATACCGTCATTTAATTGGCTTCACAGTGACACGGGGATGTCCAATGGGAGGACCCTGACAGTGAGCTCTTTCTACGACCTCTTCACCGGGGGCAGCTCAGTATCTGAGTGGCGGGAATGAAGAGCTGAGCATCTGCAGTCCAGCCCCATCCTCTCTGTTTCCGGAGCTGCCTTGCTGGAGAGAAGAGGCGCGCCCCCAGCACGAGGTCCTGGATGCAAGTGGGCGTGCCAGCCCAGCCAAGGAGCGCACTGGAAACCCTACGGGCCGCTCTCTCTACACGCCTTTAGTACCCACAGCAGATACCTTGTTCTCCATCTGTCTGATTCCCAGGCTTATTTTGTTTTTTTAGATTAATTTTTATTGTTTTTGACAGAGAGAGAGAGAGAGAGAGAGACAGTGACAGCGAGAAGGAGGAGAGTCCAGAGCAGTCTCACATCATTGGTTTTTCCACATAGTTTCATTCCACAGGTGGGCGGGGCTGCACAGGGCAGGAACTGGGCTGGGGTCTCGCCCCAGTGAGAACTGAACTGGGGGAGCTCCCCAGTTTAGCATATGGGTCCACACAGGCCGGGACCAAGATTCAGTCCTTAGTCCCTGGGGCTGCAAAGCGAGCGCTTAACCCACTGAGCCATCCCGGCTTCCCCTCAGTCTTATTTTTTAATCAGTACCAAATTCAGAGGGCATTTAAGTGGTATAAACAATTACTACATCTCCCACCCAATTTGTGTCACTCTCAGTAAAGGATGAAGTGACAGTGCCCACAGATGGACTGGTCAGTACTGTTCTGTGTGGCACACTGGTGACTAATAAGCGATCGCTGGATGTTGAGTACTGATCATTAGCAGGAGGCCCCCGGCATCCTGGGTGGTAGCCCTACCATCCACACTGTGCCTCCTGTCTGGGAGTCTGGCTCCCCAGCAACTTGCACATGACCCTGTAATTCACTTTCGCAGGTAGGGTAATGCCAGGAAGGCAGTCTGGGAAGGCAGGCATTTGCACTGTGGCCAGTGACAAAGCCTGCCAAAGTGAATTAGTCCTTGGTGCCTGGCTCACAGACTATCCTTGTCAGTTTGGTCAGCATAAATCGGGCTCCAGGCCACAAGCACCTTCAACAACTGCATAAGGAGAGGGTCCAACTCTGCAAACCACCCTTCCAATCAGTCCTTACCTCCATTCTCTGTCCTGTCCACACCTCACTGCTCCCATGGCAGACAGAACCTTACCCCACTGACAGGATCCTGCTGGTAGTGTTTCCTGAATTCCTTCAAAGAACATACCCTTCAAAGAATGCTACCCTCATCCTCCTGCTTACAGCAAAGAACACATGCAGGCACACACATACACATCAATTTAATTCCATGGAGGAACAAATGAACATCAAGTCATTTTACTGCCTCAACCTAAAGACAGAAAAGCTTAGAGAAATGCTTCAAATGCAGCCTCAGACAGAATACTTCCAAAAGGTTTCATCTCAAAAACCACCACCTAGGAATATAAAACTGAAAGTAACAAAGACACAGAGACCTATGGACACACTCAATAGCTGGGTGATTGCCTGAGGGAAGGGGAGGAGGGGGGAAGGAGAGTGGGATGGGAGGTGGGAATGGGCACCAGCATTATGGACACACTCAATGGTTTGGTGGTTACCTGGGGAGGGGGGAGGAGGGGGGAG
>PVKE010037557.1:0-15846 GCA_004027555.1 Craseonycteris thonglongyai
AAAACTTAAAAAAAAAAAAAAGAACAGAAACCTGCTTCTGTTTAATAGTCAAGTATACAGAGGGTGCTGAAAAATGTATACACATTTCAAGAAAGAAAAAAATGTATTAAAATTGTAATAATATATACCGATAACAAAAGATGAATACAAGTCATGTTTGACTTCTGCAATTACAAGAGTTGCTCAAAGTGGTTACTATCAGAAGTGTCCAGACACTTCTGATTACTGCCAACTACTGCTTGAGCAACATTGACTGAAGTGTCCACTTGTATTGCATGCTGTTCCAATTTACCATGCATCTCAAACTTACCATGAATGCATGCAATTGTTAGGTGTGTTGGAGGTTTGTTACATATGCATACCTCCATTGTTGTTGTATTTCCACAAAGTTCTCAAATTTTAAATACCACTTCAAAATGGTTTTGTGTTCCTCAAATGACAGCTGTGTTTCTGCCATTTTCTTTTTCCTGCCTGTCTCAAGATGATGCTAACATTTATTTGATTAACACCATCTTTTGAGCAAATGTCATATTACACATTGTTACCACAATTCAATTCAATTTTGAAAAGTAATTCACAAAAACATCTCTTAACATGTGTATACATTTTTTGGCATCCCCTGCATATTTTAAGTAGTTACATATAATACTCATACCTAAAACACTAAAATCTTCAAATCAAAACGGGACTCTAGTTTTCTTGGTCCAGTTTAGACGATAGCATTGTTAATAAGGAAATCCAGCAAATATATCTTTCTCCTAAACAATGTGTTCTAAGAAATTAATTCTGGATAATAGCATGTAATCTCTTGAGTGTCTGTTAGAAACAGACAAACAAGAGAACATTTTATATTCATTACCACTTTTTTGCTTTTAAACACCAAAGAGTTGTGAAACTCTGACTTACTGTAATAGAGCAGATGACCTTTTAAAGTGTTTTCTGGGATTTGTTTTAGAATTCCTCATTTGAGAATATTCCAGAGTTTTGTAACATCGGGCCTTTTTGTCTGTTTTCACTGAAGTTGTTTAATTCAAATGTTACAATTTAAGAAAAAAATGTAATCATATGTACATGATTTTATATTATTATTTTAACCAGGATAAAATGTTATTGCTATGAAATTCAGTAAACATCTTTGTTATTCTTTAGAAAAATGAATAATAACATATTTTTTCTGTGTGATTCTGTGTGATTTCTGTGTGATTCTATTTATAGAATCAAATTTTGTAGGGAAATAATTCTTTGAATCTGAAAGAGGTTAAATTTTTTAATCAATTTCTTTAAAAATTTAAGAAATCAAATGCGTGTTTTTAGTGTAAGAAAGATAAACATATCTTAAACTTCCATCAGTTTGAGTAGAAAGTGTTCCTTATAGTGCTAATTAAAAACAATTTGAAGTCAGCAATACATATTTTTGGCAAACATTGACAAATTATTTTTTATTTCAAAATAAACATTTTGTTATTCAGAAGTGTATACTTTAAAGGAGGTATCATACTTATATCTATAATTGAACGTTATATTTTTCCATCAGTTTAGCTGGTGACATATGTAGTTGAAAAAAAAGATTTTTCTTGTCTGTAAATAACACAGTACTTAGCAGATAGCTATACTATAATGATTGTGTTTATATTACCTCTAACAAGATAATGAAAAAAGTAATACATTAGAAGTAGCTTCACTAAAGAGCTATTTCAACTTAAAAAAAAAAAAAAGAAAACATAGTGGTAATCTTAACATATAATGATCCAGTTAGGAGGAACTCAGTTTTGAACTGAGTAATTGCAATTGGATTTCTCCCGGTAAAACAACTGTTAACCTTTTTGATGCTATTTTAAAATAAATGACTCAATTGCGGAACTAATATGAAAATGATAAGTTTCTTTCTCTTCCTTTTAATAAAGACTGGAAATAGAGTACCAGTAGTATTAAAATTAAAGACACACATTATGATCATCATTGCAAGAAGTTTCTGCTGGCATTCCTCAAGAGCTAGATACGTTAAGTTGTTGGTTATTGTTTCTTACAAAAGGCTGGAAGGGAAATATAGACTTCGAAAATATATTTACTATATATACACAAAAGCTAAATCTGGAGGAGCAAATACCCAACTGTTAATGGCATTTACTTTTGGGGAGCAGAGTGGGATTGGCTGGGAAGGGGAAACAGTGGAGGGGAGGGTACACTTTCACTTTTTAGTCTATTTTCTTCTGGCTTGCTTGAATTTGTGTCACTGAGAATGCTTTTGTTGCATAATTTTTTTAAGAGTGATTAAAATGTGTTCGTAAGAAGAAAGTTAATGTATTCTACAATAAAATCTGTTTAAACTAACAAATTTAGTCAAGTTGTAGCATACGAAGACAACAAACAGAAAACAGTTGCATTTTTATATATTATCAATGGACAATCTAAAAAGGAAAACAAATTCTAGTTATAATAACATCAAAAAGAATAAAGTGCTTGGGAATAAACTTAACCAAGGAGGTGAAAGACTTGTACACTGGAAACCACAGAACATTATATACTACAAAAGAAAGCACAAATAAATGGGAAGATGGCACAAATAAATGGGAAGACAGCCCATTTCCATGAATTGTGGATGACTTATTCTTAAAATGTCCATGCTACCCAAAGCAATCTATAGTTTGAATGTAATCCCTATCAAAATTCCAATGATTTTTTTTTCAAGAAGTAGAAAAATCCATCTTAAAGTTCATATGGAATTTCAGAAAACTGACTAGCAAAAATAATAAAAAATAAGAACATAGTTGGAGCTCTCAGACTTTCTGGTTTCAAAACATACTAAAAAGTATAGTCATGAAAATGGTGATGTTCTGGTATAAAAAAAACATATGTAGATTAATGGACTAGAATAAAGAACCCAGAAATAAATCCTTACACATATGGTCAAGTGATTTGTAACAAGGATGCCATGACCACACAATGGGGAAATGACAATATTTTCAATAATCATGCTGGGGAAACTAGATATCCACCTGCAAAAGAATGAAGTTAAACTCTTACCCAGACCATTTACAAAAACTAATTGAAAATGTGTCAAAGACCTCTTAGAAGAAAATATAGGGGGAAATGTTTCATGACAATGACTTTGGCAATGATTTCCTTGATATGACACCAAAGGCACAGGTAACAAATAAGAAAAAGATAATTGAACTTAATCAAAATAAAAAAAACTTTTATACATCAAAGGACACTATCAATAGAGTACAGAGGCAACCCAAAGAATAGGAAAACATATTTACAAATTATGTATATGATGAGGGATTAATAGTCATAATATTTAAAGAAATCCTACAACTCAGTAACAGAGAACAAACACTCTAGTTTAAAAAATGGACAAAGGATTTGAAAAGACATTTCTCCAAAGAAGATATACAGATGCCAATAAGAGCATGAATGATGCTCAATCTCAGTAATCACTAGGGAAAAGCAAGTGAAAATCAAAATGAGATACCACTTCACACTTATTAAGATGCTAGTATCAAAACAAAACAAAACAAAACAAAACAAAACAAACCACCAAAAAAACCAGAAAAGCAAAACCACATGCAAAAGAATGAATCTAGACTGTGAACTCTCACCATATACCAAAATTAACTCAAAGTGGATTAAAGGCCTCCACATAAGTCCTGGAATAATAAAGTTCATAGAAGTAAGCATCAGTACTAAACTTATAGACCTTGGGTTCAGAGAGCACTTTATGAACTTGACCCCAAAGGTAAGGGAAGTAAAAACAAAAATAAATGAATGGGATTATATCAAACTAAAAAACTTCTATACAGCAAAGGACACCATCAACCAAGTAAAGAGGAAACCAACCAAGTGGGAGAATACATTTGCAAGCAATGCCTCTGATTAGGGGCTAATATCTAAACTATATAAAGAACTTAAACAACTCAGCAACAACAAAAAAACAAACAATCCAATTAAAAAATGGGCAGAAGACTAAACAGACACTTCTCCCCTGAAGACGTACAAACAGCCAACAAATACATGAAAAAATGCTCAACATCATTAGCAATTAGGGAGATGCAAACTAAAACCACAATGAGATACCACCACACACCTGTTAGAATGGCTATAATCAACAAGACAAGGGATAACAAGTGCTGGAGAGGCTGTGGACAAAAAGGAACCCTCATACACTGCTGGTGGGAATGTAAACTGGTACAACCACTATGGAAGGCTGTATGGAGATTCCTCAAAAAACTAGGAATGGAATTACCATATGACCCAGCCATCCCTCTACTGGGTATCTACCCATAAAACCTGAAAACCTTAATTCGCAAAGATATATGTACCCCAATGTTCATCGCAGCACTGTTTACAGTGGCCAAGTCGTGGAATCAACCGAAGTGTCCTTTGATAGATGACTGGATAAAGAAGTTGTGGTACATTTACACAATGGACTACTACTCAGTGATAAGAAAAGATGAAATACAGCCATTTATGACAACATGGATGGACCTTAAAACATCTTATTAAGTGAAATACGTCAGACTGAAAGAAGAAAGAAATACATGACCTCACTCATAGGTGGAATATAAAACTGAAAGTAACAAAGAAACAAAAACTCATGGACACAGTCAGTGGTTTGGTGGTTGCCTGGGGGTGGGGCTGGGAGGGAGGAATGAAGGGGCATGGGGGTGGGCAGTAGCTGGAGGGGCATGGGGAGGGGACATCAAATGTAAAAACAAAACAAAACCCAGAAAATAACAAGTGTTGGCTGGTATGTGGAAGAATTGGAACTGTCGTGCACTGCTGGTGGGAATGCAAAATGATGCAGCTGTTATTAAAACAGTATTGATGTTTCTCAAAAATTAAAAATAGATTTATCATACAATCCAAAAATTCCATTTCTGGGTATATTACCCAAAAGAATTGAAAGCAGGGATTTGAAAGATTTGTACATTCATATTCATAGCAGCATTGCTCACAATAGCCAAAATGTGGAAGCATCTTATGTGTATTGATGGATGAATAAATAAACAAAATGTGATATATACATACCATTGAATATTATTCAGCCTTAAAGGGGAAGAAAATTCTGACACATGCTGCAGGAGTGATTAACCTAGAGGGCATTAATGGTAAATGCAATAAGCCAGGCACAAAAAGAAAACTACTATGTGATTCCACTTATGAGGTAGCTAGAGTAGTCAACCTCATAGAAACCAAAGGTAGAATTGTGGTACCAGAGGCTGGGGGCAAATGGGAATTAGTTGTTGTTTAATGAGCACAGAATTTCAGTTTGGGAATATGAAAAGTTCTGGAGATGGATGGTGGTGATGGTTGCACAATAATGTGAATGCATTTAATGCCACTGAACTGTACACTTAAAAATACTTAAAACGATAAATTTAGTGTTATGTATATTTTGCCAAAATTTAAAGTTAACTGTAAAATTGTTGGAGGAAGCTGGGATGGCTCAGGGGGTTGAGCACTCGCTTTGCAGCCCTGGGGACCAAGGATCAAATCCTGGCCCCAGCCCATGTGGACCCATGTGCTGAACTGGGGTGTGCCCCCAGTTCAGTTCTTGCCGGGACCTATGTGGGAGGCTCCCGGCCCAGTTCCTGCCCTGCGCAGCCCTGTGCCCACCTGTGGAGTGAAACATGGAAAACTAATGTCAACTATGGAGACTGCTCTGGGCCCTCCCCCTTCTCTCTGTATCTCTCTGTCTGTTTCTCTCTCTGTCAAAAAACAATAAAAATAAATCTTAAGAAATAATTGTTTGGGAAATAGGATGGCTGCAGGAATATAACAGGGCTCTAAATATGCTTGAAACTCATGCACATTTAAACCTAGGAGAAAATGAAATATTGCAGGATTTCTCTTTTGGTAAAATTCACAAAATTGAATGTCATGTGGATTATTTTGTATCAAACATTCTATGACTGATTGATTCAAGATTTAGATATACATGTGTTTAGATAATTATCTATGGTAACTTTGGAATGCAAGCTTTACAATCATGCTCTGTCTGGAAGCAAAGTGTCCAGGCCTGAAAAAGTTTGGTAACAGCAAGCAAATAAAATTCTGTTACTCAACAATAAGGGTCTGTTTTTGCCCCCTGTTTATTCCACAAAGTGTTAAAAGTCCTAGACCAGAAGCAGTTACCAGATAGCAAAAGAAATAAGTCATTTGTAGCAGGTGGTTCTAATTGTGCCTATCAAACCTGTCGCTCAATTGTGCAGAAGAGTGGAAAATCAATTAGCAACTACAAGCTTGGGTACTGGTGAGTGACAGGAGTGTCTTAACTCAAATGGAAATCAGTAATGGAAGAAAATGATTACCAGGGCTGCTAGTGGACACTCCATCTACTTCCCAACATTCTCAGAAAAAGATGCGGTTGAAAAATATTCGAACTTGTATTGTCACTCAAAGAGCTGTTATAGCGTGTGTCTTTGTTGCTTACCTGTTGGGAAATAAATGGATAACAATCAGGAGCATGGGGCCTTTTCTTTTGCCAACTTGCATGTTCCAGGTTGGAGTCACTACTTTGGATGTAAACATATATGCAGAGCAGTGCATCTGTATGTTCTTTGCCTGGGAGAGATGCCTCACTGGGGTGAACAGGCAGTACCGTGGGGTCTTGGCTGGTGACCGAGTAGCATGCCAGCACAAGGTCACCAGGGCAGACTTGGGAGGCCGAGGCTGGGACAAAAACAAACTCACTATTCCATAGTTCTTACTTTAG
The DNA here is from genome assembly GCA_004027555.1 of Craseonycteris thonglongyai. Lineage (NCBI taxonomy): Eukaryota > Metazoa > Chordata > Mammalia > Chiroptera > Craseonycteridae > Craseonycteris > Craseonycteris thonglongyai. Next base: position 6,719 of record PVKE010037557.1, read on the forward strand.
AGTTGGCCCACACATTAGTATTGACTACTGGATAAAGTTTATCAAAGAAAAAAAGTTAAAACCAGTTTTGGGGGAAACAAAACAAAACAATGTAGTTCTTTTTTTCTTTTTTTTTCCTCCCAGATACTTTCTAGCATTTGCATGAGGTTTCCAAAGGGTGCTTAGAAAATGAAGCTTTTGAACTCTAACAGATATCTGCCTTACCTTGGCTCACTTTGGCACTATGGGTTACCTGTAATGTCACTTTGAACTTATCCATTTATTGTGTTACGCTACCCTCTTCACTTAGTTCATGTATCTGTGTTCTGTCTCTAGCTCCTGGCCTGCAGGTGGCACCTGGAAGGTTACACTATGCCTTTTTTTTTTTTTTACAGCATGCCAATATGGTGCCTCTCACAAAGTATTCAATATTCAGTGTTCAATACATAATTTTCTAATAAACTCTGAACTATTGAATTTTTGCATACTCAGATAATATATGGAAAGTAATTAACACAGTACCAGGTATGTCACACTTAATAAGTATTATACACACACACAAATACACACAAGAAAAGAAAGAATAAGACATAAAAAACAGTTAAAATAATTAGACTTACTTTCTTCAATGAAAAACATAATTATAATTAACAAAAGTGTATAGTTTTATTGGTCAGGTTACTGAATAAAGTCTTATGTTGACTCACTGACTGGATGATTTCCAACTCAATATGCTACTGAAACAAACTGTGGATAAAGGCTTTCCACCCACTATTTCCCCCAGCTAATCTGGGAAGGAGAAAACACTGAGCGACATCAAAGGTAGTGTTACACCCCGAAGGAAGGAAGGATCTTCTGAGCTTCTGAGCATAAGATGTTTTAGCAAGTTATTTTACCAAATGCTGCCAATCTGTTCCTGGGTGTGCACACACACATATATGGATGCATGCCAGTGCAATGTTTGGAGAAAAGACTGTGAAAGAGGACGAGAAAGAAAGCAGATAAGAGAAGGAAGGTGGGAAAGCCGGGATGGCTCAGTGGGTTAAGCGCTCACTTTGCAGCACCGGGGACCAGGGATTGAATTCCGGCCCCGGCCCGTGCGGACCCATGTGCTGAACTGGGAGCTACCTGAGTTCAGTTCTCTCTCTGTCTCTGTCTCTGTATCTCTCTCTCTCTGTCCAAAATAAAAAAATAAAAAAAATATATATTTAAAAAAAAAAAAATAAAGAGAAGGAAGGAGATACCAGTGGCTGTGAATCTTGGCTCCTTTTGTGGAGAGCAGAGAAAGGACACAGAAATTCCTCATGCAGGCTAGACGTATATATGAAGGGTCTCTAGATGAAATCATCACTCCAGCTGCTGTGTTTCCTGGTGTTCAGTGGATATTTTTAAAGCCAATGGCCTTAGTAAGAAAGCAAGTGACTTTTTTGGCAAGTGTATTTTTCCCATGGAACTGCTAAAGAGTTCTGCCTGGCTTCTGTCTTCAGCAGGGAGGAGTTGGTCTCCAAGCCCTCACCGTTCTCCTGATATTGATGGTGACACAGAGGGATATCCCTTCTGCTTTTAATGCATTTATCCCCTATTACACATTGGTAGCATGATGTGAATCGTATGGAGTGTCAAAAGGACATAGTTTCTCAGTTAGCATTGAGAAGACACTTGTGCATGGACAACTCTGAGTTTAAATATTTAAACATAGACCCGGGGAGCAATGGGAAAGCATTTGAGTATCCTTCAAGTGTGGTTATAGTTACTTTTGTTCGGAAAAAAATTCCATATGACTCACACCCATTAAATTAAAAAAATATTTAATTGTTAAATAACATTTTTTCATTATAAACAGTTGGAAGATAAAATCTAAATACAATAAAATATATGAGCAAAGCTAGATAATTAATAAATGTAAATAGAAAGTAAAAGTCATCTTAAATTTTACTACTTGTTACTCAAAAATAAGTTTAGAAATAACAGTATATGATTTTAATTCATCTCAATCAATAATTTAAATAATTTAATACTCTAATGTACAATGCTCTCTAGATTTTGACAGTTACTCATTGTGGCTAGATTTTATCATTCCAAGAGCTGCCATGTCAGAGCACAGTCATATCTCTGATAGAAAATTTCTACTTTACCTGTTTGTAATGGTTACAAGTGCAGGAGGACAGTAATAACCACTGGAGGCATGGTCAAAGCTTCGTAGGATGGTGTCAATTTTATAACAGAATTCACTATGTCTCTCCCACCCCTTAAAAAAAGGAAAAGAAAAATTAAGGACATAATCTAATTTAGTTAAATGAGAATATTTTGTATATTCTCATTTACCACTTAAACAACTTTTTTTCTCTGAACTTCTCAAAACTCAAAACTTTAATTTTGTCTTGCTATCTTTATATTTGTTCTATCTAGTAATGCCATTAGCTTCAGTCAGTGCTAGATCTATTTAATTCTTGAAACCTAAAAGTTTTAATAAACTTAAAACCTAAAACTTTGAAAGCAAATGAAAATAAAAGGGTACTTCTTCAAAATCTCTCTCTCTCTCTTCTTACATACATACACACACACTCACACACACAGTTCACACATACAGAATTTCAGACAAGTTTCCTACAGATTGGTAGAAATAAAAGAGCATTAGCTTTGAAAACAGAATGCATGGTTTTGAACACTGCCTCTATCCCTGTATGACTTTGTCTAATCTCTCCATGTCTTAGTTTTCTTCTCTGTGAAATGGGGTAATAATAGCATTTATGGGGCTGTTGTGAGAATCAAAGGAGACAATGCAGCCAGACACCTTAGCATAGAGACAGGGACATAATATGAGCAAAGAGGACAAAATGTATCTATTAACAGATCAAAATATATATTTCTTCAACTTTCTTTCCCATTGCTTATTTCATGTTATCCCACTGAGATTCCCTGAGAGTAGGGACTTGGATAATGTCACAGATTAGTAGATAAACTGACCTGGAACTCAGTTCTGGTACAATCCAAGATGGTCTTGGCGGGATCATAATGCATCCAAATAGAGATTGGTCAAAATATATATTTTTGGGTAAAGATTATTCCTAAACCAACTGGCTAGCCTTTTAGAGAGAAAGCAAGCAAGCATTGGCACTGAGATAAAAATGACAAATGTGTCATCTATCCCTGGGAGCAATGAAGGGTGGCTGTATTCTTTAAAATTATACAGTATAGAAGATACGTGTTCATCAGTCTTCTATATTTCAACTGAGTTATTTCAGTTCTTTTTGTATCAATATTTTAAAATCACGTTACTTACATCTATTTTTCCATATTTACCAGTTTTAAAATACACTTCATTTTGTGCTGTGCCAGTGCTTGCTAGAATTTGATCAGATAGAAAATGATTTCTGCTATATTTCTTGGAAAAGGTCTCGGTCATGCAGTAAATGAAAGAAAAACTTATTTTAGAAATTAACTATTTTAGTTCAAAACATATTACTAAACGAGGTGTAGATCACACAGGATGTGCTCTGAACTCACTCCCTTAACGCCCCCACCCCATACACATACACCTTATCTGTGTGAATAATTGACAGCTCCAGCCAGACCCCCTTGTGCGACACAGGGTGGTTAGACTGCTTTTATATTTGGAAGGACAGGTGGCGGAAGCCTGACAATTTGACCTTTCTGACAACGTATTCCTTCTTCATTTTTAGATCACTTTTTAGTTTTTAGATCACAGGCCTCTTAACAAAAGGAAAAATCCAAGAACTGAACAGGCTCAAGAAATGTGGCCTCATAATAAGCAGAAAACAAAGCCTCTTTGCTCCAAGCCTTTACCCACACAATGAAAGTGGGGAGAAGAACTGATTGTATCCATGAATATCTTTTGTACCTGAGGTGCCATGTCATTTTAAATGAAATGAGATGATGACAATACTGAAACAATTGCTCATATTGTATAATCCCCCAAAAAATGACTGCAAGGGGAAAGTAAATATTTTTTGTTGTTGTTGAAATTTTCAAGACTTATTTTATAAACTGATTTTGTATGTGCAGACTGTTTAGAGAATTTCATTGAAACAATTGGCTAAAACAGAAAGCTTTGAAACCATACTCAGATTGGTGCATAAAGAAATTAATGGGAATTTGGCCACAAAGTGAGAGAACTGGGTCTGCCCTCAGAATCTTTAAATCCTGTAGCGCTAGCCAGAAAAAGGAAGCAGTTTATAAACAAAACATTTGAATAGAGCATTGGTTCTGTTTTTGCCATGTAAAAAGTTAATTTCCCTTTCAATACAAAACATGTTAAGCTGCCCTGAAAGCCACAGTAAAAAAGTTTTTTTCAGTATTTCTGTTCAGATAGTGATTAAATCAGTGACTGGCTATAACTAATTCAGGAACTATAATCGTCAGATAAAATGTTTGGTAACTAACTTGTCAGCTGTGCCATTATATTGTTAAGCTAGAATATGAAAAATAATTCACATTTTTACACATTATTTAATGAATAAAATGCAATTTCTGGAGAGATGGGCCATTGTTTCATTGGAATGTAAATAATTGTGTCAGAAGAGAAACGAATTAAAGCAGAATTGCATAAAAACCTGGTTTGGGAAAAGCATGTATGTATGTGTGTGGGGAGCTGTGTTGAGGATAATAATCAGCAGAATTTTCTTTTGGTAACTTTACTGTAGGATATTAAATGTATTTTTAAAAATTTAAAATATTATTTTCTCCCTTGTAAGATTAAGCCTAATGTCTTAAGTATTTTTTATTACTTATTGAACTGAAAATACTTTATTACTTAAAATAAGAAAATATTTTTTACTATCCCTTTCCCAAATAATACATATATGGTAAATATACACTTCTCCCCATCATGGTACCCTATCCAAATATTTAAGTTGAAGAAAAGTAAAGAGGAAAGCAAAGCTTTGGGTGCAGAAATTCATTCTCTGACTCAAAGGAATGCATTTCCACTCTGACATCCTACTGGAAGACTGAAAACCACAAGTGAGAGGGCATTGCATAACAGTCATTGTTTGTACAGATGATATGACAGTATCATTTACATCTTTTTTTTATCTCAAAAGAGAAGCAGTCTTAGGTGGAAGAGGATGGCAAGATAATCCTTGTAGAGCTGTAAAGCTTTGATGTGCCTCTAGCTGCTAATTGTTTTGTTAAAAGTAGTCCAGACTCAAAAAAAAAAAAAAAAAAAAAAGGAGGAGGGAAGGGGAGAAGAAAGTGAGGGAGGGAGAGGGAAGAGAGAGAAGAGGAAGCAAATGTAGGAGAGGGAGTAAGCTTCACTTTAAGTTGATGGTGGATAAATTATTATAGTTATGAAGTTCCTGCACCTAAATCACAATGTTAATAGCACTTACCTCTTGACAGTCTGATTCAGTGTCGGAAAGAACATGGCCTGCTTTCTTACAAATGTAAAAAAGTGTTTCTTCGCAATTTTTTACTTTCCAGCGTCCTTCCTAAGGGGAAAAATGTTACAAGGTGAATAAATACATTCCATTACTGATGCTGAAGGCAATGTCAATTATTTTGAATAAAAATATGATTAATAATAAGTGTTTCAGGATGGAGGAATGTGTCAGGACATTTGCTATCATTAGAAAGGGTCAATTCTCTCTCTTAACATAAGAGTGGGAGGCCCTGCTTTCTCTCCAGAATGTAAACAATCCAAGACATGCAATCCTGGATGGGTGGGCAGGACAGGAGCTGCAGCAAATATTTTTTGATGTGTGTCTGGCTTAGCGATGAGTGGCATTCATATACCATCCCAACATTTCTGAGAGGTAGGAATTATTCCTCCCAGTTGAAAGGTTAGGTTTAACAGTTTGCATAAGGTCCTGTAGCTGGTAAAAACTGGAGGTAGGATTTAGTACCAGGCTCAGCTGGCTTTATATTAAGCTGCTCTCAATTTTTCTTTTAAAAAGATGGGTTGGAGCACTAATTCTCCATCTTTAGGGTGCACCAAGATCACCGGGAAGGATTGCTAAAACGCAGATGACTGGGCCCCATGATCAGTGCCTCATTCAGTATGGCAGGTGATACCTGAGAACTTGCATTTCTAGCAAATTATCCACTGAAGTTGATGCTGCTGGTCTGGAGGCCCTCCATTTGGATGAAACCCTGCCACTGACCTGGTAAGAATGTTGCTTTCCCTTTTCCACCACTTCTAAGTGTGAAGGTCAACTGCCAATAGCTTAAAATTTTATCCTCCTTTCCAAAGTATTTTTTTTTTTAACACAAATCAGACCATTAGGTTAAAACCACACAATTCAGGTTTTAGATGGTATCTCAGGCTCATAGGTTTCTAGGGGTGTATGGAGCCTGCCATGGCCCTCAGAAACATATGTGTAGGAGGCTGATGCTGTCATCTGTAAGAGCAGTCCTGTAGCCCTCCCACATGGAGTCTTCAGTTTACCACAGTGTCAGGCAGACTGTAGTTGCCTAATAACTATTGGATATGGATGGATAAATGAATAGCTTCTTAGGTTCTCACATTCACATTTAGGCTTCAACCATGCTTAGGTAACTTGTTAATTACAACACTTATATTCATATTGAGTTCTACTTCATGGGAATAAATATTTTTATACATCTACTATTTAAGGAGCTACCAAGCTGTCAAAAAGGGGGCCACAAAATATCACACTTAGAGCAGCACTGTCCTGACATATCCAATGATATTACTACCTATCCTTACTCTCTTAAAAACAATTGTTCTAGTCTCTTATTTATCTAAAACACCTTTGGGAGTGACAGGATGGCTTAGTGGGTTGAGGACTCGCTTTGAAGCCCTGTGGTCCGAGGATTGAATCTTAGCCCTGGCCCGTGTGGACCTATATGCTGGACTGGGGTGTGCCCCCAGTTTAGTTCTTGCCAGGGCCCATGTAGAAGGCCCCCAGCTCAGTTTCTGCCCTATGCAGCCCTGCACCCACCTGTGGAGTGAAACCATGTCAAAAACTGATGACCTACAACTATAGAGCCTGCTCTGGGCCCTCCCCCTTTTCTACGTCTCTCTCTGTCTATCTCTCTTACTCTGTCAAACAATAAAAATAAATCTTTAAAACAGCTGATTATACAGAATTAGTTTAATCCCAACCCATTTGAAGGGTTTACTATATATTTAGAATAGATTTACTTTCTTTGATCAGAGAGCTGTTGAATTTACTGGCTGAGCTTAAAATGTTGGCTCCTATTTTGTGAACACACTAAGGGAAATATCCATGTCTGTGAAATATAACAGGAGAATGTCAGTAGGAAATGAAGGTCAATTTAATTATACCAAAATTAACGAAGCAACAAAGCATCAAATATTACAGAATAAATTGTGGGGGCTTTCAGCAAAGTTGGATCCAAGACAAACATTTAGAGAGGTCATTGTCCTTCCTCAAATGTGACTTCCTCAAACAAGGCACTGCCTTAGCACTATAATTGTAACTGCACTTATCAGTGGCTGCCTTAAAAGATCATCATGCCACAAAAGTATGTGCTTAGAAATTTTCCCTGTTTGGGTGGCACAATTATTTTGCCAAGCTGCTTAAGGAACATGAATAAACTGCTGCTTGGAGGAACCTGATATGGTATCCTGGTGGTTTGAAAGAGAGAGACTACCCACCAAATCCCAATAACCTCCTAAAACTCAGCCAGTGGGTTCAACAGCTCTTGGATCAAAGAGAGTAAATCTATTCTAAACATATAATAAACTTCAAATGGGTCGGGATCAAACTAATTCTGTACAGTCAGCTGTTTTACATAAATAAGAAACTAGAGCAGAGGTTCCCAACCTTTTCCACTTGTGTACCCCTTTTGAACCCATTTCCATAAATTATACCCCAGTTTTTAAAACAGCTGTTTTTAAATACTGACACTTTTGTCAGTGCCTATCTGAATGTAAAATAGTGGGAAATGAGGTAATAAGTTAGGAAATAAAAATTACTATACTAAAAGTGCACACCATTGATTTGCTTTTACAATATTAGTAACACAGTTAAATATTGTTCCTGATTATTTTTTTGCATACCCCTGAATGTACCCCTGGGAGTATGCATACTGCTTGGGAACTGATGGACTACAGCATAGGAATAAGTGTGATATTAAGGCCACTGAAACCATTACATTCATGTGAGGGGAAGAGCAATTTTCCATTGAGTCACAATTTTCAATGAGGTTGCACATCCTGTTAAAATCTTTTAATGTTAATAAGGCAGTGGAGCTTAAAAACCATCACTCTCCAGAGTAATCTCCCAACACCTCAGTTCTCCTCCACACCTTCACCATTGTGGCCAGCAGCACCACCACCCACCCACATGGTAGTGGCTTAGGCTAAAAACCTACCTTTCTCTAACCCCACATCTTATTTAGCAATAATTCCTGTCTTCCAGAGGATCCTTGAATGTGTCTGCTTGTCTCCACATTCACTATCCCACTTCAACCAGTGAGTAGCCTCCATACTGGTTTCTCTGCTTCCATTTTATTCCTCTCCAATGCATTCTACTTTTAAAGATGTAAATCCGATCGTGCCCTTTGTGAACTTGAGGCTTGTTAGTGGTTCCTACACAGGACACCTAAGCCTCACATTTTTGCGTTCCTCCTGCCCCATCTCCTGTCACCTCCTCACCATTCACACCTTCCCACCACACTGGTCTTCTTTATAATGATCAAACATGGCAAACCTTGGCTTGCCTTTGGGTTTTACATTAGCTGTCCCTGCCTGGAATGTTCTTCCCCCTGCTTTTTAAGAACTTTTGGTTTTCTTTAAGCCTGGATTAAATGTCACCTCTTCAGAGAGCCTTCCTTAACTGTCCTCCCTGCAGTAGCTGCCCCAACCCAAGTTTGTCACCATCAGTTCATTTATCTCCTCAGAGTTATTATGACTATAACTACCGCGTTTTTTTCTGTGGGTGTGTGTTTACTGCTAGCATGGAAGCCCCATGACGAGCAGGGACTGTGCCTGTCTTGGTCTTTGCCACAGCCCAAATCCCTGGTACAGGCTGCCCTCAGTACAAGTCCAGAAAAGTGAGCCTTAAGCAAATGAATCAACTTACAGATTGTTCTGCTGAGACACACATCTGGCTTTTATTTGGAAAAATTTGGGGCTCAAGTTTGTGCCAATTAGTGAAGGTGACTGAGGAGCCATTAGACCATTCAAAGGAAACTGGAAT
>PVKE010037558.1:0-15844 GCA_004027555.1 Craseonycteris thonglongyai
TGGCTACACAGAACGTTCCTGTGCTGCAACTGTATGTACCACGGTGAGCCAATCACAACAAGCAAAGGTTCAAAGGCTATAATAGACCGCCTCTCTGACTCTGGCCAATCTGAGCAGGCTTTTTACTAGAACACAGTGTAGCTTCGGGTACAGAACATGTATAATTTGCATGCATAAAAAGCCTGCTTGGATTGGCTGAATTAGAGAGGCTGTCCGAGCAGCCTTGCAGTGATTGGTGCGGGATCAAGTTGGAAAATTCGTTTAGCGGCATATCGAGACGTTTTTCGGGATATACTCGGTGTATAAGACGACCCCCGATTTTTGGTTGACTTTTTTTTGTTTCAAAAGTCGTCTTATATGCCGGAAAATACGGTAAGTAGAAAGCTGCTTCTCTCCGAGTAGTAAGAGGTAAGTACTGAGGGGTTAGATTACCACCAGGGTTCTGATGTATGGTTGTGCAGGTTGTACACTAGTTTTAGAAACTGTCCTTCACAAAGACTACAATATGCTTATATAATACCTTCATGGCTGTACTTACTTATCCTGCTGAGAGTCAACATCAGTTGGGGCAGTGGGGCCATCATCCTAAGGGAGCATCAGGGGTCTGGAATGAAGCAGCTGTGATCGGGCATGTAGTGGACTGACACTATATGGTGGTCAGGTGCGGACAATGTCCTAGAAGAGGTCAATGGCCTAAATTAGAGTGCTGACCTGAGGCAACTATGAGACATTCCTGGGACCTTCCAAGGACACAGGGTTGGGAGAGAATATTAAATGGTGGTGGCAGAACTGGAGATGTCTCTGAAAATGAAGAAAAACTGGGTGGCAATGTGGCCTGACTGTGCCTAGGTCGTCGGCCCCTGGAGTTTTTGTATTATTTTTTAAACAAATATGTTTACTTTATTTTCAGACCTCAGATTTATGGTTGGGCCCTGGTTTTTTCTCTTTAGAGGTTGGACTTAAACCCCTTCCTTGGTAATGGTAGGAGTGTTGCTGCTGGGAAGGAGCACGCAGCCAACGGGCCTGGCAGTCACCGCCATAGTGTTTCCTTACAGACCCTCCTTCACTGGCATGAGTAGTAGAGTGAAGTGACATTAAATGGGCTGATGAACTGAGTTCTCCACGATAAACCGCCAGCAAATAATTCTTGGCCACGACCTTTAAAAAAAACTAGGAAAACAGAAATGATCATCTTAAAGAGACTGCGATGAGGACCCTAAAATTAGAGTTAGAACAAGGAATAAGGGACAGCCTCCCCCGCCACCCACAAGACAGAGTGCTCTAACACACCAGGATTACCCGTTTGTCAAGTACCGCTGAAGAGGCTAAACATTTTCTGCCCTGCTGTAACTGCAACAGCTAACTGCCAAATTAGCGTATGTAACCGTGCTTGCTTGCTCCAGCCTGTCCCGTAATCCTCCACCATTACGCCGATAGCTCCCCACTCTGTAACTTTCGTGCTCTGTAACTTTGCAGCCACCCCTATCTGCCCTGCGTTGCCTCACGCTCTCAGCTGATGTCTGGGTTAGCCAGAAATTGCCAACCCATGCTAGAATATCTCACTTAACCAGAAATTGTGACATCCTGCTCTTTAGCTTCTGTACACTGCTTTTGCTGCACGCCTATTTGCAAATATAAGCTGTGGTCTTTCCCCAGTTCGGGGCCACAGGTTTTGAGAGACGTGAGTCCCCCGTGGACGCCAGCTGAAAAGACTCCTGTGCTTTGAAACCTGTTTTGGGTCTGAATCTCATTTTTCTGGGTACAACAAGACCTCCCATATAGGGGGAAAACTCAGAATGTTTACAAAAAAGCACACACAGGGAGGAAGAGATGGACTGGTGGAAAATGATTTTTCTTTTAATCTCATCATAACTAAATGGAACAGAGGGGAAATATTTGTTAAGAACATTTTTAAAGGTGGAATTTCTGAGTCCACAGAGATGTCAGTATCTGAAAGGCCCTATGTTCCCAGCACCTTTGAGAAACTGACAAAATGCAACTCCTGCTACAAGCATCTCTAGAGTTCGAGCAGAGGAGGATGACTGTGAGTGAGATGGGGGAGAGAGAGGCAACGTTGCCTATGGGACCTGGCTGGATTTTTACTCTTTTTGAGATGTCACCTGTCTGACACCTTGCTTGACCACATGATGCTCACCATGATGTACCCATTTTATTCTGAGCACTGGTATTATACATACAACCCTCAGAAAAGGAGGCTTTTTTTTTTCTTTTGGTTAGGACAAGAATGTGAGGTAACTCATATAAGGAAAGCGGAAGTAACTGGCCTGCTGCTCCATATGCTATTCCTGGGTAGAACTAGTAAGCAAATTTATAAATGACTTGCTTTTTCAAGATGCATTTTGAGGAAAAAATGTGATGCATTACACATTTGCAGTGAAGGAAAGCAGTTAATATGTATGAGAGGACGCTTGACACCAGGAACTTTGTATTGTTTCGTGTGGTCTGGACATGCTTCCCATTTTATAGAAGAGGAAAATGAAGCCCAGGAACCTTAAGTTACTACCCTAGTTACACATCCTGTAAGTTGTGGAGTCAGGATTGAGTTACTTCGAATAGTAACACACGTGCTTTTTTACCACACCAGGCTGCTCTTTCTCCTGACCTCCCTGTAGCCCTGGAACCCCACAGTGCTCACGTATGTACTGGCAAATAGCCCCTCATTTGTAGCTCAGGGAGTTAGCACGTCGCTGGACTCTGCACTAGTCATGTGAGAGTAGTAGCGGCTCTCCTCTTTCATCCACTTGACCTCCCATTGACCCCTGTAGCCCTCACAAACTTCGGTCAACTATCACTTAAATGTACACTGGTTGGTGTGATAGCATGTACATTCTGTTGAGTACTTATAATTAATTCTTGTGAGGTTTGTCACATTAAAAACTAATTTTAAAATCCCAGAGTTGGAGGAAGATTCTTCTTTTAAAAAAGTAAATAGACTGGTATGGCAGAAATATCAGATTCACCCAATATGCTCCCTTGCAGCCAGGGAGTGGGGAGCAGAGGATTCACCCATCATGGCTCCTGGCAGAGCATGGCACGTTCTGGATGTCGAGAAGGGTCAGCTGAGTGTTGTTCTAGTAGCTGTTGAGACCACAAAAATGCGACTGCAATTCTGGCAGCAGGATCCAGGAGGTGGATGTGCAATGGCACAGTCCGGAGGGCTTAGCCTGGGACATCAAGCCACCCTGAGAAGAGGCTAAAAGGCTTTCTGCTTACTGGAGCCATTTGGGAGTCCCGTAGGACAACCTAGTCTTCCCCTGGCTCAGGTGCCTGCTCACGAGTAACTTTGTCATTCTTTCAAATAATAACACTAAGAAATGTACTCATTTATGCCTAAATCGTAATTAATGCCTAAAGCCAAACTATTACAGTGAAAGTTGCTGCTGCTTGCTTTTACCTAAGAGCTGAAGGTGGCAACTAATTTAGGGGAGAATCTGGTGATCAAGGGGAAACTATCTCTTTGTTGGGTGACAGCTGCTTAGAAGTCTCGTTCTACATAAAGGAAATTTTTCTAGAGACTCCTACTTTGTATGTACAGTCTCAAAGTCCATTAAGAAAGCATTTACAATATTATACTTTTGTAGGTATTGTTCACTGTGCAATAAAGAAATGTCTCTCTTCCCTTTGCCCCTTGACCAGTCAGGGTCCTAGGGTTAGGTCAAATTTATTCCTTTTACTTATGTTCTTTCAGACACTCCACCAATTGCCTCATATTTTAATTTGTCTTATATTTACACTATAACTTTTTTGAGTGGTTTTTCTTTGCCAGAGTTTCTAACTACTAGAAGAAGAAATATAGCCTTCTGTACCATATTATTATGATTTTGCAGCTTCCTGCTCATTTGATCTATTGGATGGGATCAATCCCTTTCTCTTGCTTGTAAGGTTAAGCCATGGAGCTATTGAGTGTCTGCTCTAATTTAGAGCAATTGCTTTATGGGTTGTCTACACTGATGTCTATTTTTGATTCATTTTTATTGGACTTTTGAGTTATTCCCAGAGATTTTTATGGCTAGAGGCTTTTTCTGTCTTGGATTTCACACTTATCTTTGTTGGACTGTGTTGTCAAGTTACTTCTTCACAAAGACTATGCAGGAGGTAACTTTTATTGTACGAAAGAGGACTTTATTTTTCTATCGCAAATGATTGATAGTTTAAAGAAATGGAGAATAATAGGTTCAAAATAACTTGTCCTAAAACTCTGAGGGGGCCAGTCCTCTATTGTTTCTTTCTGTATGTGTTCTAGACCATGGCTTCCTCCTGTTTTTCTGCAAAAAAATGCTTCCATAATATTATTCATCTTCAAGGAATTTGTGGTGATCTCTCTATTTTTTTTCACTGTTAGGGATCTATTCCCTTTTAAAGAAAACTTTTATCTTTTATCATCAATTTCCACTATTTAACTGCTACCCCGAAGCTAGAAGAGATAAGCATCTACATTCTACTTGTGCTCAATTTAACATCTTGAAAAAATAAAACACAATAAACAAAATCTTGGCTTTCACCTGTTAAAGTGCAAATACCTTTGGGGGTAAGTGTGAAAGTGGCAGCTAACCTTATTGTGTGCCTTCCAGTAACAAAGTATTCTGATTGGCTTGAGAGAACAGTGAATCAGAGCTGTACAAGGATGTATAAACCAGTCTTCAGAATACTTTTTTTATAAGAACTAGGAAATGAAATAACAGTGGTTTTTGTTTGTTTGTTTTTTGTTTATTGGAAAGGCTGACAATGGTGGTAAGTAGGTTTTGTTTTGTTTTTTTAATTTAATTTTCTTTTTTTATTGTTCAGTTTATTAAAGTTACACTGGTCAGTAAAAATTATATGGGTTCCAGATATACAATTCTTTCAGTCACCTTATATTTAGCTCTCCCTCCCTCATCTCCTACCCGCTTCAGTCCTTATTCTCAGGTATCCACTAAACTATTGACTGCGTCCATGAGGTTTTGTTTCTTTGTTGCTTTTGGTTTTATATTCCACATATGAGTGAGGTCATATGGTTCTTAGCTTTTTCTGTCTGGCTTAATTCACTTAGTATGATGATCTCAAGTTCCATTCATGTTGTTGTAAATGGCAGAATTTCATCTTTTCTTACCACTAAGTACTATTCCATTGTGTAAATATACCACAGCTTCTGTATCCAGTCATCTAGCAAGGGGCACTTTGGTTGTTTCCAAGTCTTAGCCACCATGAATAGCACTGCAATGAACGTTGGGGTTCATAATGTTTTTACAGACTAAAGTTTTCAAGTTTTTTGGGTAGATAGCCAGAAGGGGGATTGTTGGATCATCATAGAGTAAATCGACTCCCAATTTTCTGAGGAATCTCCATACTGTCTTCCCAAGTGATTGTGAAGTAGTTTAATCCTAGCTCAAGGAAAATTACTTTAGTGCTGGAAATCCTTTTTACAAGTTGATGTGTTTTTCATTAGTAGTTTATATCTTTATCTATGTACATCTATATCTACATATATCTCTGTATATCTGGAGCTATTTATCTACATATAAATATAATACATATATGTATTATATATATATACACACACACATATATATACACACACACACATACATGTACGTACTTATACATTCACATGTAAATACATACCTTGATATATGCTTGTGCCTCAAATTGGTTCATTTTAGATATTCCTTTTTTCTTAAACCTCATAATATAATGTGTGTTTATTTAGTTAATATAAGTTTTAGAGATTGCCATTCATGCAAAAATTTAGGGCATGTGCTCATGCAAACTTTGAAGCAACCAGTCTTTGTGGATTCTTTAACTCTTAGAAAATGTTCAGACTTTTTTTATGACAAAATTGTGGTCACTCTGTCACTTAGTTTCCCGCTCCCCCCACCCCACACAACCTTTTCACAGTGTCCTAAAATATAACACCTTCTATAGTTGATTTTATCATGTAGATCTTTAAGCTGACCATACTATCATTTGAGACCAGAATTCCTATAGCTACAAACCATCCACCCCTTATCTGCTTTCACTCTGAAAGTGATTTAGAGAATTTTGGCTCTGAGAATATGTAAGTAAACCTGGCTATTGATGTAGTTGAACCTTGCTGTTGATGTAGGTGAACCAAGGCCACTAAGAGAAGAGACCATTTTCTCATAATATCTCACCCCTCATTAAGTCTTCACTTTGTCTCATTGTCTTAAGTTTCACTAGTTGTGCTATTAAATATTAATTATTCATATTTTAAGATTTATTTTATTGTTTTGAGAGAAGATAAGAAAGAGTGATGGGGGTGAGGAGGACGGAGCAGTCTCCTTAGTTGTGAATCATTAGTTGTGATATGGTTTAATTCCACACAGGTGGATGTGGGGCCATGTGGGGTGGGAACTGAACTGGGGTCTCTTGCATGGGAGACAAGAACCTTTACTGCTGAGCCATCTCAGCAGTTACCAGCTGAGCCACAGTTCAGCATATGGGTTTGCATGAGCCAATGCCAGGATTTGATTCCTAAACCTTGTGGTTGTAAGGCAGGCACTTAGCCTGCTGAACTATCCAGGCATCCCACAATTATTCATATTTAAATTGGTTTAAATGCCAGGTTATTTTTTTCCCCTTCCATCTACCTTAGGAATGTTAAGGAATTAAAGTTTGGGGATAGGTAGAAGGAGATATCAATGAGAAAGGAGGTTCTGAGTTGTGTGGGGAAAGGTATGAGGCGCATGAGACTAAGGGAGAAGGTGCTTAAGACACCAAGGCCTGCTCTTAAGGTCATGATACAGAGTGCAAGCAGCTTGGCACTTGAGAACAGCAGAATCATTCTGCTCCTATAACTGGTTTATGGCAGCTTATTTCTCTATTGTAATGACAGAGTAACATACACATCTTTCCCGAAGTTCACTGCTACGGATTTGCGGACCTATCACCAATTTCCAAAGTATCCTGGCCTCTTAGGCCAATGCAGTCCAACCATGTCTATGCTGACAATTCTCTCCTCAGCTTCCTCACAGCTGGAACCATATTTGATCAAATGATGACTCACTGGACTGTGCTTTCCAATTTTCCTGTAAGAAAGATAATGAGAAAAGGAAATACCTGCAGGGGAAGAAGGAGAGAGGTGGTTTTTGGGTTTCCTCCTGAAAATATGAGGCAATATTTATTTTCCAGGCCTCAGCTTGGTGCTAGCTGGGGGAGGCAGATTCTGTTACTTTGTTTAAGAAACTTCTTTTTTTTTTTTTCCCCCTATTAGAACTAAGGAAGAGGACATTTTTGGGTTTCATGTGTTTAGATAGTTGCAAATTGAGCACGTTTCTGGGTCAGGCTAGCTCACTTGGCCCCCTGTAGCAATGAAAATATGGAGCAAGGCTCCTGAAATAATATACCGCAAATAGCTATGAAAGGATTGAGTTAGATGTCTCTTACAAGTCATTTTCAGTTAGCTTTTTCTAATCAGTGGGGCGGTATTATTTTTACTACATTAATAATTCATGCCTGATTCTAGAAAATGAAAAAAATTATATTTTGGGTTGGTTAAAAGAAGTAATTTGGAGTTTTTGCATATGCAGAGTAAATTTGGGTAGAGTAAAAGTGAAAAAGGATTATCATTTACCAAACAGGTATTGTTTAGATGCTTTATACATTTTTTTATTTTATTGTTCATTGCCACAGTGACAACAATAACACACCTTTGCAGAAAGTATTGTGAGATATTTTGCAGTTAAGCAAATTGACTTATAGGGAGCTGAAGTAAATTGCTCAAGGTCACTACACTTGTCAATGGTTGAGTTGCATTGAAATCCAGATTTTTGTGACATCAAGTCTGGGCTCTTTCTATCAACTGCATGGTATCTCTGAAAAGGATACTGAAAAGTCTGGCTGGTCAAAAATATCTCTGCCACAGGGCCTGAAATTGTCCTCAGTGAAGTCACTGAAAGTCATCAGTTATTTCTTATTAAATGCACTTATTAAAATGTAATTATACAACCCAGAGCAAGTACAATTTGGTAATTTTATTAATCAGGGCTGCCCCTGCCCCAACTCCTTCCCATAGTCCAATGACAGATTCAATATTAGAGCAGAAATGGGTGTTGGGAAAATGTAATCCACCCTCTTTTTTAATAAATGATGAAAATGAGATATAGAGTCTAAGGAAAACTCTTCAAAATTATGTAACTTATGTGGTTAGTTTTATCAGAAATTAGGGCCACAGGATATGACGCAGATGAAATTTGATCTAGGGAGTGAGGAAGGGGCAGACACATTCAATGTTTGAGGTGCGTCTTAGTAGAAAACATTATGGTAAATAGTACATTGAGGAACCACATAAGTCCATGGGTCCACTACCCTGGAAACCTGAAGAGGAGGGACCCCTAGAAGTAGGGGGATACCTGTCACGGGAAGGTGAACATTGCAATTGGCTAAGGACCGGCCCTGTGAGAAGGCACGGGTCATGAGAATTGTTTGGGAAGGCACTTACCACTGTTGCTCTGTCTTGAGAACGCTTCCAAGTCCTCCTGTCTGTATTTCACTCAGAGTTGATGACAGACTCAAAGTCAAACAAACAATGCTCTTTGAAAGCATCTCATGCAGTGCACGCACAGTTTGTAGGTTGAAGCTCTAAGGTGCCCGGCACCTGAAAGCAGAATATCAAAAAGAGCTTAAATTGTGACTCCCACCAACCACAATGGCCTGTCAGGATGGCCTGTCAGGACGGCCTACTGGACACCCACACAGACAGTTTCCTTTTAACCTCTCTGATTCTGAGAAACATGGCTCTGAGAAAAATGGCGGGTCCTGCAAATGTGATAGCATTCTGGCTGGAGGGGTCTGGTTTTAGTGCTCATTTAATGTAAGGAAAGCCTTTTACCTCAAGCTTAAAGAAAAAAAAAAAAAAGCAATTCTGGTTCCTGAAAGAGAGAAATGTTACACTGCTCGCCTCAGTCTAGGAAATAGTACCACTGGCAAACTTGGCAGCTGTTCTGAGGAGAGTTGTGTGGCTAGCTCTTCAGGCTAGAAGTGTAATGGTAACTGCATAATGATGTCTGAGAAAAATCAAAGACCAAAGGAACAATTACAGTTTGGTAGAAACAAATATACAACCAAGCCCAACTTTTGGGTAATTTTTGAAAGGATGCCCTTGGGTCTTGGGGAGACATAATGGTTATAGATTCTGTAGGGAAATCATAATCATGAGAGGGCATTCAAAGCATCCGATTACCTGTGGTTAAGCCTGTGTGTGTGCAATTGTGATTAGCTAGTCAGGGGAGGGCACTTGGGGCTCAGGAAGCCAACAATGATGTGCCCAAGTATAGAATAGAATTGAGGCATGGGTGCTTGCGTGGACTGAGCACATAAGAAAGGAAAACCTCATTGCTAGGTCCTGTATAGAAATACCTAAAGTTGTTTCTACTACTCATTGACTCCCAATTGTTGGAAAATCATGTAGCCTATTTGGACCTCAATTTCTTTTCCTGAAAAACTAAAATTTTCAACTAGATGATTTCAAAGGGCCTTCCAGCTATAACATGGCATAAACCAGTTGAAAAAACACATTCTGTGTCTTTGGAGTATTTATGTACATTCTTTTCATTCTTCACATGGTTGAGTGCCTACTAGAGGGTCAGACAATTTGGTTGGTCCTGGGACACTTGCAAAGAATAACAAGCTCTGGTCCCTGCCCTTAAGAGATTGATAATTCAGTGGTGTTAACACTCTGAAATATATATAAAATTCAGTACTAAAGGAATATTTATTTACTTTGCTATGCATGACAGGTGAAAAGGAAAATGAGGTACTACGTGGTTCCGCACAATCTGGAGTCTGAATTAATACATATAAAACAATTAAGAAACAATTAAGGGATAAACTTTTGGATGCTGACTATAAATGCAACAGGGATTCACAATATGGACTGGGAAGTCAGAGCAAGCATGCTGGGAAAGGAGAGACTTGGTGGGACCTTGGAGAAGTGTTAGGATTTCAACAGGCAGAGAGGAGAAGCAAGGCAATGCCAGCTGGGGAAAAGAGTATAATAATTAATAGAAAAAATATTCATAGTTTTTCTCAGAAGCACTGAGAGCTTCAGCTGTCCTCAGCCAAATGTTAACCCAGATGGTATATCCAAATTTCATAATTAACAGTACACCCAGTCACCACAGGTGCTTAAGTATAAGTCTCATGTTATTTAGTTGTGGGGCCAATGCAGAAGGAGGAAAAAACCTAGGGGTGAGGGAGGAGAGTGTGTAGGGAGATACCCTGGGGTGATTTTCTAAGATGGGTAAGCTTGATTAGTTGCTGTTTGATCAGTGTTTCTGAAATTGCCTGTAGGTTTCATCTCCGTGTGCAGACGAGGTATATGCTTTTTTTTAGGAAGCCACAGATGGAGTTCACTAGGCCAGCATGTTCACTATACAAGGGCACAGAGCTTGGCACAATACTCTCCCTTTATTTCCCTTGGCTGTTGAGACTCGGGCAAGAGAAGGTGGGAACAAATCAGCAGCAATTAATCATCATTTCTGTGAAAACACAAGTCAGAGCGTATCTTGTATTGCTGATGGACATTGGAAGGGAAGTAAATGGAGTCAGCACCCTTAGCACGGTTCCCAGACACAGAGCTGGAGTCACACTGTGTTACCTGAGAGACTGTGTTCCAGTCTCATAACTTGCTGGTCCCAGTACCAGTCCTTTCCTCAGAGGCACACAGATGGTTTCTGCCTTAAAGGCCCTAAGCAGAATTGCAAAGTGAGCACCGTTTATCCTTCTCCGCTGCCTCTTTTCCTTTCTGGCCCTCTCCCAACTCCTGTGAGCGAAGGTTTAACCTGGGTTATTTGTTCCATCCTTGGAGTTCTGTGTTTAAACATTACCATGCTTATGAAGTAAGATGGTGGTGGCATTGGGTCCTAGTCTCCTAGGTTTTAGTTGATATTTCCTTCAGATACATTGTTTTGATTGGCTCTCATCCCATTTGAAGGTTTCTTGTATTTACAGGGATAATGCTGTTGCTTTGTTGGGAAGAGAGGACTATTTTCTTGATGTCTGGCTACATTCTATAGTCCTCCCATCTGCTAGCCCCTGTCACACATCTGTCCGCATTGACTGACCAAGTTGACTGAACTGGAAAGGGAAGCTTGGATTCCTACTGAGAGAAAATATGGCATGTCCTTATTTTCTTCTTTATTTCTACAAGGCTCACTGATTTGAAATGATTGGTTGGGGATGCTAGGATGGCTGAGTGGGTTAAACACTCACCTTGCAGTCAAGGCTTGAATCCCGGCCCCAGCCTGTGCAGACCCATATGCTGAACTGGGGTGTGGCCCCCAGCTCAGTTCTCACCAGAGAGAGCTTCCTATGTGATAGGCCCTCGGCCAGTTCCTGCCCTGTGCAGCCTCGCACCCACTTATGGAATGAAACTACGTAGAAAACTAATGACGTGCAACTATGGAGACTGCTCTGGGCCCTCCCCCTTCTCTCTATGTCTTTCTGTCTCTCTCTCTGTCAGAAACAATAAAAATAGATCTTTGAAGTAATTTGTTCAAGACACCACCAAACTGGGCCTGAACTTGGACAACTAGAATTTTGGTCTCCTGGTATGCTCCAAATCCACATATTTCCACTTGTCCAGAATTTTTGCTCCTTCATGAGAGCTGATATAATACATTAATATATTGATTAAGAAAGTGGTCTCTTCAAAGATGGCTTTCTCTTTCATGTATCCATGCCCAGGCCTGAGAGGTGGTCCCAGGCCTGCTAAGAGGTGTGTGAGTGAGTGTGTGTGTGCGTGTACATAAAATTCACAGTGTGTGAGACAGCTGGATGAACACAGAATGGGAGAGCAGTAGACTTATAAGTAGACTTATTTTTGTGCTAGCCTGAAAATGTTAGGGGTGGGGTTCTTTAGCACTCTGCTTTAAGGATCATTCTGGCTGCTGTGTGAAGAATGGACTGGAGGGAATAGCCTGTGGGAAGGGAGAAAGATGTAGCTGTATCCAGATGAAAACAAGCAGTGTCTAAGCAAAGGCAGACGTTTTGGGAAAAGACAAAAAAAGGGGTGGATTTGAGACCTATAGGAGAGGTGGTAAAATCCACAGGACTTTGTAGCCAATTAAGATCAGGGTGAGACAGAAGAAAGAATTGAGAATGATTTCCATCTGGGTGGCCAGTTGTGCAAGACACCAAGAACGATACTCAGCAAGAGGTGCAGTCAGTGTGAGTGGGGAGAATAATGAGTTTAGTGCGGCTCATGCTGAGTCTGAGGTGCTGCTGGACAATGAAATAGAAATGCCCACTAGAGTTGAATATAATAACAATAATGACTAATGCATACAGAGTACTTCTGAGGTGTCAGATCATTTCCTATTGAAATCTACATCTGCAAACTGGGGGTTCTCAATCTCAGCACTATTGACATTTTGAGTCAGACAAGTCATTGTTGTGGAGGTTGTCCTGTGCATTGTAGGATGTTAGTAGCATCCCTGGATTCTACTCACCTAATGCCAGTAGCATCTATCAACTGTTAAAACCAGAACTGCCTCCAGACATTGCCAAATGTCCTGTGAGGCATGGGAGTAAAATGACTCCTGCCAACAACAGATAATCCCAAAAGCAATTTTATCACGTGCACACTATTGTTATTATTCTTATCTAATAGAGGAGGAAATGGAGACACAGAGGTTAAGTGACTTGCCCAATGTCACACTGTGAGTAAGTAGCAGAACCAGGAGAGTTCTGGCTTTAAAGTCGCCCCCACTCCCCCATCCCCTCAAACCATTGCTCCATACTGCCACTCTGAAGTAAAACTGGATCTGGAGAGATTTAAAAAATATAGGCAAGAGTTGAAGTTACAAGTCATCTGGAAAGTCTATGGGGAAAAGGAAAGGTCCCATTATGAAACCTGGCAACGTTTGAAGAGGGTGAGGGCCTTCAAAGGAGGCTGAGTAGCCACAGCTGGAGAGGTCAGAGAAAAGCCAAGAGTGATGTGAACAGAACGCTGGAAGTAGAAAGGATGAGAGATGAGGCATTCCAACAAGGACATCTTTGGTGAGTTTCTTGACTAATTTCAGTGTGGGAACAGAAGTGGAAGCTAGCTCACATAATCTGAAGGGTGGGCATTGGAGGTCAGGACTCGAATTTTAATTTGAAGATGCTTGGCTTGAAGCAGGTTCATGGACCTTCTTAATGTTGTGCTTCTGTCAATGGTGGGCGCGGACTGAGTGCTAAGGCAATCTGTCAGCTGCCCTAATCTCAAAGGAAGCAGCTCATCTGCAGAAAGAGACAAGCAGGTTGCAAATATTACCCTTGAATTTGATAAGTAGATCCTTTAACAGAGTCACTTCCTCTCTCTTCAGAAATGTTTCTAATGATCTACGTGCAGGCAGAGAAAGGGGAGCTGTCTGTCCTTAATCCTGTTGATTCCTGAGTGCTTTCCACTTGCCCAGTTTCTGTCATGTCAGTGATTGGAGGCTGGTTTGTGCTGGGGCATGGACAGGTCTTTGGGGCCC
This sequence comes from Craseonycteris thonglongyai, assembly GCA_004027555.1. Lineage (NCBI taxonomy): Eukaryota > Metazoa > Chordata > Mammalia > Chiroptera > Craseonycteridae > Craseonycteris > Craseonycteris thonglongyai. Next base: position 13,479 of record PVKE010037558.1, read on the forward strand.
CTCCCACCTATTTTGACTCAGCAGAAATAAGTCTTGAGGACTAACCACTCAAGGCCAAAGTGCTTCCTGGCTGTGCTTCCCAAACTTGGCTGGTCATTTGGATCACCTGGGGAAATTTTTAAGAACATAGATTCTTAGCCCTCACCCTTGGGGAGTCTTGACTTAGTAGCTCTGAGCCCTAAGAGCCTGGTTTATAATAAAGCACTCTGGGTGGTTGTGAGGAAATACTGGCATAAAGCTTTCCTCTATAACAATAGTCTGCGTGTATTTTTCCATAAAGGGCCAGATGGTAAATATTTTAGGCTTTTATAGGCCATACCGTCTCTGCTGCAACTACTCTGCTGAAAACCATCATAGACACTAAGCAAATGAATGAGTGAGGCTGTGTTCTGATAAAAACTACTGAAATTTAAATTTCATATAATTTTCATATGTCACAAAAAAAATTCCCCCTGCCCCTGGGCATTTAAAACTGTGAAGACCATTCTTTCCTTGCTAGCCTTACAAAAATAAGCAGTGAACCATATCTGGCCAGTGGGCCATAGCCTGCAAATTCATGAGTATAATCCCTAGGTATTTAACTGCAAACATTGACTAAATGCTGACTAACGTAGTTTAGAACATGGGCTTGGAATCTTTCACCATTTCCCAGCTGTGTGATCTTGGGCAAGTCAATTAACCTCCCTGGGCTTTATTCTAAATGGAATATAGTTATTATTCATTTTTCCTGGGTTTTGTGAAGATTAAATGAAATGTTTTATATATATATATATATATATATATATATATATATATATATATATATATATATGTACTTCTAGCACAGGGCAGAGCCTGGTAATTGTATTATAAATGTTCATTAAGTGTCTACATTTATAATATTATAATATACAGTTCTTGGCACTGCAGAGATTGAACAAACAGATAAAGCCAGTTCCTTCACCTTAAAAGAATGCACCCACTAGCCAGCAGGATAAGACATGCCTACAAATAACCTTCTATGACAGAACATCCATTCCATCGGAACGGACAGTAGACATACAGTATGTCTGTAGACACTGAGGAGAGGGTGGTGGGGTTGGTGTGGGGAGGCAGGGCTATAGGCTTGCTTTGCATTCCTGTGCTTCTCCAATCTTCCTTTAGAAACATATTCATGTCAAACTTGTATTGTGGAGTTCATCAGCTGTAAGAGAGCCTCATGCAGACAGAGCAACTTGAGTAGGGTCCGTAGCTCTGGACACTTGTTTAATTGACTTGCATGTCTTACTCATTGTGAGCTATCAGGGAGTGGACACAGCAGAGCCTGGCCTTAGGCTATAATGGGTTCATACTCCTGGACTTCCTTGAATCTCTGAAGAACTGGGAGGAGGGCAAAACATTTTTTAATTAGTCAGATGATTTTTGCACTATTTGGTGGAGTTTCTTTGAAAACAAAACAAATTAAAAAAATACTCTCAACATCCTCAATGTTAATTTTTTTTCTTTCTTTTTTTTTGGGTGTGTGTGGGGGAGAAGTGGGGAGGCCCAGAGCAGTCTCCATAGTTGTACATCATTAGTTGTGACTTAGTTTCATTCCACACAGGTGGATATGGGACCATGCAGGGCAGAACCGAACTGGGGGCCTCCTGTGTGGGAGGCAAGAACCTTTGCTGCCCTCCTGACCATTATCAGTTGTTCCACAGTTCAGCATATGGGTTTGCATGGGGTGGGGTTGGGATTCAATCCCTGGACCTCATGGTTGCAAGGAGAGCGTTCAACTGCTAACCTATCCTGGCATCCTCTTTGTTATAAAATAAAAAAACAGGGGAGATCCAAGATGGCAGCATGAGAGGAGAACGCCGATAACTGCCTGGGAAGGGCCTTGTGAACAGAGGGGAATCCACAGGGGAAACCCTGAGAAGAAACCTCAACTAAGAGAACCACACAACGCGGAACAACACCCAAAGGTTAGAGAAAAAAGGGGAGAGCGGGAGAGGGAAAGGGAAGCAGCGGTTCGGGGACAGAGACTTGGAGCGCGGCCCGGGGCTGGCAAAAACAAAGGGGGATTCGGGGACTACGGTCAAAGTGGAGCTGGATCGAGGGCGGGCTGGAAGCCGAGACCTAGGGAGCGTGGAAGCCCCACAAGACTGTGGACAATTTAACATCTGATCTCAAGGGACAGCACGCGGTGCCCTAATCAGATCACAGAGCCTAAAGTGGAACAGGGACTGTGGAGCAGGGCGGCGGCACTTCCCGGCGGGCGGGGTGAGAGCAGGGCACCAGCCCACAACAGCTCAGCACCCCTGATTTACGGAGGAGATTGACTGTGAGGGAGCGCCTTCTGAGGACAGGGCTCTTGGAGTGAGGGCTGGGGCTTGAGTGGGCAT
>PVKE010037559.1:0-15845 GCA_004027555.1 Craseonycteris thonglongyai
TTTTTTTTTTTTTTTTTTTTTTTTTTTTTTTTTTTTTTTTTTTTTTTTTTTTTTTTTTTTTTTTTTTTTTTTTTTTTTTTTTTTTTTTTTTTTTTTTTGTGGTAAACTTTCTTAAAACATGAGATTCTTTTTTTTAGCTCAACGGCTATCGTTAGTGTTAGTGTATTTTATGTGTGGCCTAAGACAATTCTTCCAATGTGGCCCACAGAAGCCAAAAGGTTGGACACCCCTGCTAAAGAATCAAATAAGCTCATTCTGTATATCGTTTGAACGTCTGTGTTCCTGGAAATTCACATGTTGGAATCCTAATGCCCAATGTGAGGGCATTAGGAGGTAGGGCCTTTGGCAGGGGCTTAGGTCATAGGGTGGAGCCCGCATGAATGGTATTAGTGCCCTTATAACAGGGATTTCACAGAGCTCCTTTGCCCTTTCTGCCATGTAAGGCCACAGTGACATGCCTGCAACCTGGAAGAGGGCCCTCTTCTGACCGTGCTGGCATCTTGTCACAATTCTAGCAGCCAGAATGGTGAGAAATAAATTTCTGTTGCTTATAAGCCACCTGGTCTGTGCTATTTTGTTATAGCAACCTGAAGGGATTATGGATATCTTATGCCCCAAGTCATTATTTTGAAATGGCATTGGAGCGGGGGTGGAGGAGTGGGGGTGGGGGGAATGTACTACTTTAAAACAAGTACAAAACTCAGGCTTCTAGATAAGGGCACAGGCTATCTATCAGCTTAAAAGTTCTTAAAAACATTTTTTTTTTTTTTTGCTGGAGAAACCAATAATATATTGAAAATTATTCTGTAATTTTTAGTTTTTAAATTGACATTTGAGGGGATGCTGGGAGGGCTCAGTGTGTTAAGCACTCACTTTGTAGCCACGGGGTCCGAGGATTGAATCCCAGCCCTGATCCATGTGAACTCATATGCTGAACTGGGGTGTGGCCCCTAGTTCACTTCTCCCTGGGGCATGCCTCCCATGTGGGAGGCCCCTGGCCTGGTTACGTCCTGCAGTGCCTCCACCCACCTGTGTGGAATGAAACTGTAGAAAACTGATGCTGTATAGCTGTGGGACTGCTCTGGGCCATCCCCCTTCTCTCTGTGTCTCTCAGTCTCTGTCTCTGTCTCTGTTTCTCTGTCAAAAACAATAAAATAAATCTTTTCTAAAAATTGACATTTGAAAGAGATCTGAAAGTCAGAGTTCAGGGTCCACTTGTGATTCAGTCTGAGAAAGCACTGAGTCAGTTTCCTGGGAGCTGGGACAACCTGCCCTTCAAAGAAATTGACCACAGGACCCCTCCACAACCACTGAAGGAGGTCAGGCCACATTACTGAACCACCCTCACATAAGGGGAGGTCAGTTTAGATCACCTAAGATGTGGCCTTTGTTGTACCAATGGCTCCACATTCTCCTTTCTGCTCCTAAGGAAGAATTAGAGAAGGGAGAGGCTAAGCCATCTACCTTGAATGAACAGGTGTGCCTCTTAACACTCCATTTCAAGCTCCCTGCATAAGTGAACAGATATAGAAATGATCCTGGTCTAAATGCATTTCCCTACGGGGTAGGATACTCACCTCAAACAAAACCCTTTCCTTTCAGTAGTGTTTAAACCAGAAGATTCCTTCATGGAAACTGTAATCCTTAGAAAATATTGCTACTTAAGACACCGGTGATTCCTTGACAGTTCAGTATGGGGCTTAAAAAAAAAAAAGCCTTTTATTCTGTTATTGAGAAAATCTTGCTGATTTGATAGTTAGCAGTTCAGATGTAAATTTAGTTTCTATTTCACCACGCTGAGTGGTAAAGTATATGTGTCCCTCTAATTAGATACAAAGAGGTTAATAAAGGGATGTAAAGACTGAGTTCATGCAAGTTCTATGGCTAAAGTGGGACATTTATAATTAGTTCACTTACTTTCAGAGGTTAAAAACCAATAGATTTCTCTCAGCCTAGAGGGGAATGCATGATGTTTTAAAGGTTGAATGAGATTTATTACTTATATATCTATTTATTAATTTTTAATAGTTGTCTATTGCAGGGGTCCCCAACCCCCAGGTTAGGGACCCGGCCTCACAGCAGAAGGTAAGCGAAGCTTTATCTGTATTTACAGCCGCTCCCCATTGCTCTCATTACCACCTGAGCTCCACCTCCTGTCAGATCAGCAGCGGCATTAGATTCTCATAGGAGCATAAACCCTATTGTGAACTGTGCACGAGAGGGGTCTAGATCACATGCTCCTCATGAGAATCTGATGCCTGATGATCTGAGGTGGAGCTGAGGTGGTGACGCTAGTGCTGGGGAGTGGCTGCAACTACAGATTAATACAGACCACCTAGTTGCAGGAAAGCAAACTCAGGGCTCCCACTAATTCTGCATTATGGGAATTGTATAATTATTTCATTATATATCACAATGTAATAGTAATAGAAAGGAAGTGCACAATCAATGTAGTGCACTTGAACCATCCTCCCCATCTCCACACCCCAACCCATGGAAAGTTTGTCTTCCATGAAACTGGTCCCTGGTGCTAAAAAGATTGGGGACTGCTAGTCTATTGTGTCATTAATAGAGTTCTATGAGATGAACCAATTAAAAATTAGATGTAAATTTTCTTTACATCCTGTGGATATGCAGTTCTATGAATAATATTAATTCATGATAATTAATAATTTGTTGCTGATTTTTACCTTATATCTTTCCCTTCTAGGATAAAAATAGGTTTTGTTAAATAATTTAAATGTAAACTCATGTTGCTATTAATTTCTCACAGAATGAATTTTTCTATTGACTATTCACCCAAAGGTGAAAAGAGGCATTTATTGAAATTTATGGAAATTAAAAGAAAGAAGCATCTTGGCTGACTGAATAGTGAGTATTAGTGTTTCAAATGCAAATCCCATTTCCACTTGATGTTAACAAAATGCTATTGGGAAAACATTAAAAAAATTAAAATTTGAAAATTATAGTTTGTAAAACCAAAGTTTAACTAAATAGATCCTAAAAATGTAGCATAAAATAAAATGTGATTCAAAAAGTCTTTGATTAAAGGGCTGTATATTTCCATATTTTAAGAAAATATAAAAAAATAAAGAAAATCAAGAAAATGATCTGAAAGGAAAATAGCACTACTTCTGGTTGAGGCAGAAAAGAATTTGATCCTTCCTAATTTAGAAATAGTCATTTATACAACAGTCAAAGTAAGTTAATTCTTGCTATTTTGCTTCCTTTGTGCCTGAGGGTTAAATAAAGGGGGGGATATCTCTTCTAAGGCACGTTACAAGTTCTACTGGAAACAAGAGTAGCTGTATCTGGACAACTCACAGTGACCTGGGGTGTGGGGGAGGCAGAATTTTAATTTTTTACTTTCTGTATACTTTGATTTCTTGAAAAAAAAAAAACTGTTGTTCTTTACTTTTATAAGATTAATATTAATATTATATTGAAACACATTTAACATAATTTAAATGGATACTTTAAAATTTGCAGCTGATTTTAAGTTTATAGCTCTGATTAAAATGGACTCTGATGAATGAATACATGTTTCTTTCTATTAATGGAAAGTCATAAAATAGAAATTTATGGTTGTACAGCACATCATGCAATATAATTAATTTGTGACATTTCAGGATATGGATTTTGTATGAGCTCTGGTCTCTTACCTCAATTCACTTAAAAAACACGATAATGTAAGTAATTAATAGATTGCAGCAAAAATTGATAACATATATTTAGAGTATGCTTATAGTAATGGCATATTATAGCAAAGGGGTGCAAATCCAGGGGATATATAAAAAACATAAATCTATTATATTGGAAACAGAGAAAGTAAGAGTATTACACTTCCTTTAAACATATTTTTCTTGGGGTTATATGGGAGACTCACTGCAAACACTAGGAGGTATTACTGAGGAAAATTAATCTACTAAATTTTCTTCTCAAAGAATAAGTCTGCTCATATAATTTTCTTATTCAAAAATCCTTATTGCCACTGCCTTACCCTCTAGCCCAGACAACCAAGTCCATACAAAGTCCTATCTTTTCTGGCCACACCAATTATTCCAGCTTCATCATCATCCATTCTCACATAGACTCTATATGTCAGTCTAATCAGATGAACTAGAACACACTCTGTGATTCCATTTATGTTTCCTATAATAGTCTCAGGCTGTATTCTCAAATATAGATTTCTCTGTATTTCCAAGGCCCATCATTAAAAACTCTCTTCATGATATTGATTTCTATTCTTGAAGCATTTCCACACATTATTATTCTAATAAGTTCTCATAAACATGTGAAATAATCAGGTTAAGTATTATTAGCCTCAGGGGAAGCCAGGATGGCTCAGTGGGTTAAGCACTTGCTTTGCAGCCCTGGGGACTGAGAATCAAATCCTATCCTGGCCCATGTGGACCCATATGCTGAACTGGATTGTACTTCCCAATCAGAAGGCCCCCAGTTCAGTTCTTGCCCCACCCCATTCAGCCCCTGGCTTGAGGGGGTGTGCCTCCCATGTGGGAGGCCCCCAGCCCAGTTCATGCCCTGTGCAGCCTCTGCCTACCTCTGTGGAACAAAACCATGTTGGAAAACTGATGACGTACAACTATGGAGACTGCTCTGGGCCCTCCCAATTCTCTCTGTCGCTCTCTGTCTCTGTCAAAAACAATAAAATAAATCTTAAAAAAAAAAAGTATTATTAGCCTCATTTCCAGATGCTGAAATTAATCTTTAAAGTCCACACTCTCTTGGCTAGTAAGTGGTGAGGTCAGACACAAATTCAGATACAATGAGTTTAGTCGATGTTAAGCACTAATTACATTGTTCTCTAAGAAGCTTTCTTTGTCCACTAATTGAAGAACACAGGTGCTTTAAATGAAATGTAAGGTGCTGTGATGAGTTCTAGAAGACTCACAATCACACAACATGACCTGCTCCTTCAAGAAGCATCCATTCAAATTGAACAGCAAGACACAAATACATAGAGAGTCAAATGAATAAATGCTTAACTAAGACATGAAAGCAAAAACGTCACAAGGAAGTACAGCATTAATTGACTAATAAATTGTATAATTATACACACATTTTGTTGTTGTTATTGGAATACAGAAGACACATGACTCCTTTCAAGGCAATATGGCCAAGAAATTCATATTAGACTGTGGGTTGTTTTTTTTTTTCTGGATTACAAGCATGATGAGGATGATTGGCAGTCATAAAACAGTCATGGGAATGTAAAATACAGTCAACAATGGGATGGGAAATATAGTTAATAATGTTGTAAAAACTATATATGGTGTCAGATGGGCACAAGATGCAGGGGGGAACTTCATAAATTATATAAATGCCTACTCACCGCACTGTGCACCTGAAGCTAATATTAAATAATATTAAATATCAACTATAATTTAAATATTTGTGTAATATATAGTCATGGGATGTAGAACACAGCATGGGAAATATAGTCAATGGTATTGTAATAGCTATATAAGGTGTCAGATGAGTCATAGACTTGTTGGGGTTATCACTTTGTGAGGTATGCAAATGTCTAATCATTATGTTGCTTTGTACACCTAAAAGTAATAATAATAATTAATTATATTAAGAAAACAAGTCATGGGGACATGATGTCCAGCATAGGAAATATAGTTAATAATATTGTGATAACGTGGTAAAGTGTCAGATGGTTGCTGGACTTACCGACTTATCATGGTGGTCTCTTCTTCAGGTACATAAATGTTGAATAGCAATGGTGTACCCCAGAAATTAACATAATATTGTATGTTAGCTATATTTTAGTGAAAAACTTAAAATAAAAAGAAGAAGTAGATGCAAAAAAAAGAAAGGACATTTGGATTGAGTCGTATAAGGAATGGTGTCCATACTTTTGTTCATGTCTGCGTTTACAATTACAAAAATCACAAGAGAAAAGCATGGTGCAATGTGGTATAGGGCTTGAGAGTTGACTTAGAACTAGCAGCTGAGCTGTGAATAAGTCTTACCCTCACTTGTTTGATTAGCCAATATCATAATTGGTATTGTGTTGTAGGATGCAGTTTACCTGTTACTAATTTCTTAAGGTATTTTTTCTGGAAACCACCACAATCTGTATGTATGGTGTTAACTATAAATAAGAATAAAGAAGAAAATCATTTTATGAAACTAGATGTGAAAATAAACTGGGGATGCTGGGATGGCTCAATGGGTTAAGCACTTGCTTTTCAGTCCTGGGGTCAGAGGATCAAATCCCTGCCCTGGCCCATGTACACCCATATGCTAAACTGGGGTTTGGCCATCAGTTTGGTTCCCACTGAGGTAAGCTTCCCCTCCATGTGGAAGGCCCCCACCCAGTTTCTGCCCTGTGCACCCCCACTCCCCGGCCCAACTGTGTGAAATGAAACTATTTTCAAAACTGATGATGTACACCTATGGAAACTGCTCTGGGACCTCCCCCTTCTCTCTATCTCTCTCTGTCTCTTTCTGTCAAAAATATTAAAAAACAAAACAAAAAAACAACCTGTTAACCTAATCCAAACAGCTATTAAAAATCAGCTTTAATTAGGAAGGGGGCATAATTTAGTAACTCCATTGGCCATGGAATATACTATATGGGGGAAAGCAATTTCTCTGTCTTCAACCTTTATTCTCCCTCCAAAATTTAGTTACCAATTAGAGTCACCCATTTGTGAACTTGATATGTGAGAGGTAATTATTTATAACTGTTAAATGCTCCAAAATTTTTCTAAAAATATTGTTTCTTGGGGCCCAACTTGTTACTGGAAACTAACTTTGTCCCTGAGAAAAATGAAGTCCATTTTTAATATAGGGAAGGGGCATGGGAACTACTTTTCCAAAAGAAGGAACTAGGAGGTTGGATTCCAAGCCTAGAATTTAACATGCTACCAAACACAGAACTGAGGCAGATATTAATCACACAGAACAGACCATCCAAAGCCTATTGAGCAAAGACAGTCCATTGTAATGGCCATCCCTGCAATTAAACCTATTACAAACGAGCCACAGGCTGTACCTTATGAAAGCTAAAGGAAAACCTGCCCCTATTTCTCTTGTACCTTTCAGAAGTTCCCCAAACCACGAAATTTTCCATGGAAACAAGAAACACATAAATCCTACCCTGACAGGCGATGGCTAGAGGGAGTCTCTCTTCCATTATCAATTAGAGTCTGCCACTCTGGCTGTGGAGTGGTTTGTTCTTACTTATCCTCTGCTAAATAAACTTACTTTCACTTTAAAACCGATATAGGCTCTTGTTTGAATTCTTTCCTATGTGAAGATAAGAACCTTCTTGGCCCAGGATTTGAGTCCCTGCTCCAGGGGATTAGCTGTGCCAGAATCGCATTGACTCTGAGAAATTCTGAGAGACCAGCTAAGAGTTATAATGTGTGACTTAGTGGGAACACCATTGATCATTATTTCATATTAAAATGTCTGATAAGCAATATTCCAATAATTCTACAATCAGAAGATACAAACAGGCACAATTTTGCATCTTAAAGAATAAACATGACTAAATAAGAGGTTAAACTAGGCATTATACTATAAATAACAATGCTTAGTAATAACACATAAAATATTAAATAAAAAAGATGATATGGGTGTTAATTAGTGTTACCCAACATGCTATAAAGACCACTAATACCAGTGGCTTAATACCAAAGACGTACATTATTCACATTAAGGTCAAAATGGGTGTTTCTGATCAGTGGATGATCTTCCATGTTGTCATGAATGTACTTTGCATCTTCTTGGGCCTTGGAGTGTCCTATAGTCAGGTTTTGGATGGGAAAGGGTGCAGAATATTCATAGGCAAAGGGCGGTTTGTATGACTCAAGCTTGGAAGTGGATCGCATGCATTCCATTGGCTAGATTTCAGTCACAGCATTACTCCTAACAACAAAGGAGGCTGGGAAATGTAGTCTGACTATGTGTTTATAAAAAACTGGATTTCATGGTCACAGTGTCTGCTACTGTGACCCTGGGGTCAAGCATAGTGTCTTTAAGACATAGTCATGGTAAATTAATGCAGGTACAAATGCTAGACAAAATAGGGAAAAGACAATATATTTCAGAAAGGATTAGGAAGAAAAAGAGAAGATTGTTGCCAAGGTAGAAAACATATAAAAGAAAATCTTTTAAATCAAGACTTCCTTCTAAAAATTAATACTAAAAATCACTTGCAAGTGTATAAAATAAATTTACATCCACTTGGGCTTCAAATAGCTAGCCTTTTTATATCATTGACTTCATGACACTTCTTTGCAATGTCACAGTTCATCTTTTTTAGAACCTATTTCTGACAGAGTCAGAAATACAAAATGACAGTTTCAAATAACATAATCATAAGAATTGGAGAAGGATAAGGGTTTAAGTTCTCCTAAAGTAAAAAGAATAAATTCCTTCATCAGTTTGCTGACAACACAATGGAATAAGGCACTACACTAAATGAGTCAGGAAATCTGTGGCCCAGACTCTCAGGTGTCTTTCTTCTAAATTTCTGTTATGTTGCACAACAATAAAGCTGTTTGTCTCATATTTTCCACTTATAGAAAATACAAATATTTACCTTTTACTTATATTCTAAGCAGATTAAAGTTTTTGATAAACAATTTTGAAGAAAGACAATACAATACAGTCATAATTGATATTTTACATTTAGCATTTTGGTGTAATTTATAATTTAAAGATATTCTTCTTCTTGGATAAACACTTTATTAATGGCAATTCTAACTTCTCTTTCTTTAAACATCTGGTAATACGTAGAGTTACTCCACTCCAGCCATACTGGCCATCTTGCAATTCGAACATGCTTCTGTTTTAGAGCCTTTGCAGTTCTCCCACCTGAAATACTTTCCTCTGACATCAACTAAATCCCTGAATTTCTTACTTTATATCTTCTCAATGAGACTCTTTGAACAGTCTAATTTAAAATTACAACTCATTACAATCTTCCTCCACACCACTCTTGTCACTCCCAGTCCTGCTTACCCTGTTTTTCCTTCTTAAAAATATTTTTACAGTACCCCCCAACCTCCACATCCCCTTTATGCTTGGGGGATACATTCCAAGACCCCTAGTAGATCCTGAAACTCTGGATAGTGCTGACCAAGCACTTCACAGCTTCTCAAGTCTTCACAGACTCTTGCCAGCATCACTACTCTCATACTTTGGGGCCATTATCTAGTAAAATAAGGACTAATTGAACACAGTACTGTGATATTATGACAATTGGTCTGATGTCCGAGAGGGCTGTTACATGACTAATGGTGTGGGCAGAGTATACAGTGTGAGTGGGTATGCTGGACAAAGGATAATTCATGTACCAGGTAGGACAGGGTGGGAGAGCACGAAATTTCATTATGTTACTCAGAAAAAGCATGCAATGTAAGTCATATGAATTGTTTATTTCTGGAATTTTCCATTTAATATTTTTGGACTACAGTTGACTGTGGTAACTGAAACCACAAATAAGGAGCAATTACTGCATTACCCTTAAGAATATTATATATTTAAAAGGTGAAAGAATTAATAAGTACAAAATGGTAGTTACAAAATAGTTACAGGATGTAAAGGACAGCATAGTGAATATAGTTAATAATACCATAATAACTGTGTATAATATCAGGTGGGCACTAGACTAATTAGGAGAACAGTTAATAAAGTATATACATGTCTAATCACTATGCTGTACACCTGAAACTAAAGTAAAATAATATTGAATGTCAACTGTAACTGAAACAAAAGAATATTATGCATTTTACTTAAATAGTGTTTATTGTTTGATTGCCCATGCTAGAATCTAACTTCCGTGACAGCAAGGATGTTTGTTTTGTAGATCAAGGTATCCCAAATGCCTAGATCTTTGCCTGGCACAAGTAGATCCTCAATAAATATTGGTTGAATGACTGAATAAACGAACATCTGAAAATTCAATTCACTTTCTTAAAATTAAAAATACTGTATGTATATTATTATATGCTTCACATTGTCTTATGTACTATACATACTGGTACATACAAATATATATATAACAATGATATACATTACAACCATGTATATTATTCTTTATGAGCAATATAAGGTATCTTCCAGAATCAGTCATTTTTATTGTGACTCTTACATTATATGCCAACTTTAGAACCTAATTACTATATAAAATTTGACATTAATATTGTCCAGTCACTAATGCAACTGCCTGTGAGCCTATTTACCAAGTCTGTTGGTATAGTTTTGACATAGGAGTGAATTAAACTTGTTGATAATGTTTGAAAACAGTCTATCAGTCTGCTTCTCTTAATTCTTCTGAGGCTACTACTGGTTGACAATAACCTAGAGCTAACGACTTATTAAGTGCTTTGCTTTTGGAACATAAATATGATTAAGATCCATTCAATAGGGTTTCTATATGCTCAAAAGTATATCAGGGTCTACACACACACACACACACACACAAGGTTATAATACAACAAAATAAGTTATATAAAAGAGATTTGCATTACAGAATTACAGTAACCAATGGATAGAGGCAATTCACTACTTTGCTTGGAGAGGGTGCACAAGGAATATCATCAAGAGGAAAGTAATATTAAAGAAGAGTCTGGAGGGCCAGAGACAAATGTAGAGAATATCCATTACTGGCAATGTACTCGGTATTAGGAGGAAGACAGCAAAGCAGTATGGTCTTATGCTATATAAAGTGTCGAACAATTGTTACCAGAACAGAAAAATGTAAAATTACATAGCTAATTTACTCTATTCTCAAAAAATAAATTCCAGGTAACTTAAAGTCCTAAATGTAAAAACAAATCACAACAAAACAAAATACCCACACTTGAAAAATGTATATATAGAAAGATATATGTATAGCTGCAGGGTAAGAGAGATATTTTTTCTTTTTTCTTTTTCAGTAAGAAAGATTTTCTTGAACAGGACAACCATAAAGATAAGAATCAATAAATTTGACTATATTAGCATAATTATTTTTTTAAAGATTTATTTTATTGTTTGAGAGAAGGTGGGTGAGAGAGAGAGAGAGACAGACAGACAGACAGAGAGAAGGAGGGAGGGCCCAGAGCAGTCTTCATAAATGTATATCATCATTCGCAATATAGTTTCATTTCACACAGGTGGATGTTGAGCTGCATGGGGTGGAACCAAACTGGGGGCCTCCCGCGTGGAAACTGAGATCCTTTGCTAGAGGGCTTGATTGTTACTAGTTGCACAGCAGTTCAGCATATGGGTTTGCACAGGCTGGGGCCAGGGTGGGGGCCAGTATTCAATCCCTGGACCTCCCAGTTGCAAGGCAAGCACTCAATCTGTTGAACTATCCCGGCATCCCAGCATAATAAATTTATGTGTGATACACACATAAGCTGGGCCAAGATGAAGTAAGCCCATGACAATCTATTTTTCTCACTGATTATAACTAAACTTTGGAGAAAATATACAAACATCAATCTGAGCACTCAGAAAAGTAAACCAAAGCAAGTGCATTGTTGAGAAACTCAAAACTTGGATGATGAAAGCAGGATGAGGGCATGCTCAGATTAAAGGGAACAAAGAGAATCCTCAGACCTGCTATGAGCAAAATGCTACAGGAGTCTCTTCAGGGGGAAGTGAATGATGGAGGAAGGAAACTCAGAATTGTGGGAACAAAGGAGAGTCACGGAAATGTTAAGTCATGGGATTTAAAAAAAAAAGAAAAAGATTTTTCCTCGCTAAAGTTGTCAAAAACATGCATGACTATTCAAATCAAAGTTATAACTTCTGGAGAATATATTCAATGCATGTAGATGGAATGGTCATGACAACTATAAAGCAAAAGTCTATAATGAAAGTGAAAAGGAGCAGTTACATTTCATAGGCGTTTGGTATTTGCCTATGAACCACAGGCCCAAGCACATGTGGTGTGGAAGTACACACCGCACATGCAGTAGAAGGCAATGGTAAACCATGGCTGCTTTTTATTGTCTCACTCTTTCTTTTTTCCTGTTTTACCTTGAAAAACCTATGATGAGAAAGCCCAAAATGAAATAATAGTCCTGAAAGATGAGACTTCGAGGTCAGATAGCAAGCACTCAGTTATTGGGGAAAAGGCGAGAACAAGGGAAAATAGCATTGTTGCCAACAATGCAACTAGACCAAAGCTGGAAAGATGTCTAGCGCACAAAACGTGAAAGGAAATCACAATGCTACATCACACATAAAACTGGAACATAGAAGCACACACCAAAATAAACTAGAGATTCTAAAGCAAGAAGTAGAATGTCTAAATATCACAGTGCTTGATGTTAGCTCATGAAAATGGTCTGGAATGAGACATTTCCAGTCAGGCAACTACAAAGTTTTCTACTTTGGAAATGACACACTCTGAAGAAACATAGTGGCTTTAATTCTGACTGAGGCAAGATATAACACTGGCAGTTATGGGCCATGATACTAGCTAGCTCAGCCTGAATAATATTAGTCAGACTTCCAGGAAAACCTATTAACGTAACCATCATTCAAGTCTAGGCTCCAACTACAGAGGCTGAAAAAGATGAAATTGAAAGCTTTTAGGTAAGTATTCCAGAAGAAATTGATCACATATCAAAACAAGACATGCTGATAATTATAGGTGACTGGAATGCAAAAATAGGAAATAAAAGTGAATCAGATGTCAGAAAATTTGGACTAGGGGTCAAGAATAAAGTAGGGGAAAGGGTTGTGGATTTTTATGAAGCTAAAAACTTGTCCATCATAAACACATACCGAACACAACCGAACAAATGACTGTATACATGATGGCCAAGTTACCAGATGGCCAAATAGAAATCACATAGACTATGTAAGTGGAAGCAAGCAATGAAGAAGCTGTATTTTCTCTGCCAAAATAAGAATGGGAGCAGATTGTTGTACTGACCACGAACTGCTAATACCAAACATCGAAGTAAATCTGAAGAGCACTAAAAGAACCATGGTGCCAAATCTAATGCAAATAACATTCCTCATCAGGAATTTAAAGTCCACTTAAAAACATATATTTCCCTGTTAAACTATGTGACCAAGGACTAGGAGAACTGTGAACTAAAACTAGAAATATTATCAGGGAAAAATGTACAACGACAATGCCAGAAGTATAAAGAAAAAAAAAATCAAGATGGAAGACAGAAGTTATACTAAAAACTGTCAAAGATAGGTGAGAGGCAAAAGTGAAAGGTGATACAATCAGGGTTAGAATCCTGAACACAGTTTATCAATAACTATTATGTAGAAATAAAAAGAACGTATATAATAGTTAATGTAAGGAGATAGAAAAGAACAATGAAAAAATAAAGAAAGAAAGAAAGAAAGAAAGAAAGAAAGAAAGAAAGAAAGGAAGGAAGAAAGAAAGAAAGAAAGGAAGGAAGAAAAACAAGTGATCTTTATTAGAAGATGCAAGAAAATAAAAGGAAAATTCAAACCTAGACTAGGAATGCTGAATGACTAGTAAGGAAGTATACTATGTGACCTGGAGAAAACAAAGGGAAAGTGAAAACAGGATCCTGAAAATTTGTACAGAAGAGACAAAATAGAGAATACCTTTGAAGAAGATTTCCGTGAGGAAGAGCCTGTAATTCTAAGAAGTAAAGTGAAACCTTCCCTGAAACTATTGGGAAGAAATAAATTCCCAGGTACAGATGAGATACCAATAGAATTATTTCAAGACATAGAAACTGAATGTGTCAAAATTGTAACAAGAATATGTCAATAAATATGGAAACAAAACAATGGACTACAGATTGGATGCACTCAATATACCTTCCAATTTTCAAGAAAGGAGATGCCAAGGATTGCAGAAACTATAGGACCATTGCTCTAAGTTATCACTGAAGTAAAGTGAATGCTGGAACTGGATTCTAACTGTGAATATTCGTTGGATACTGAAGTGCTCCTGAGAATTTCAGAAAATTAGTCTATGTTTTATAGACTTGAATAAAACCTTTGACTGTGTGGATTATGAAAAGCTTGGCTGCTTTGAAAGACATGGGCATGCCCCAGTACTTGATCGTCCTGATTGTAACCTGTGTGGTGGGCAGAAATTCACTGTCAGGGCAGCATATGGAGAGACTGAATGATTTCCTATTGGTAGAGGTATCAAACAAGGGTGCATTTTACCTCCCTATTTTGTTTAATCTTGCATAGAACATATGAAAAACTGGGCTAGCCTCAGAGGAAAGAGGAATGAAAACTGGAAGAAAATCAATAACTTAAGATATGCAGATGACACCATCTTACTGGTAGAAAGTAGCAATGATTTGACATGGCTTCTTATGAAAGAAAAAAAAATGTGATAGTGGGGCTGCATATTTAACATCAGAAAGACAAAAATCATGACTACAGAAGAAATTCACAACTTTAATACAGACAATGATACCAAAATTGTTAAAGATTTTGCTTACCTTGGTTTGGTCATCAATTCAAATGGACATTGCAGCCAAGAAATCAAGAGAAGGCTGAGACTCAAAAGGGGAGCAATGAAAGAATTGGGAAAGATCACCAGGAGCAAAACTGTGTCATTAGAGACCAAGGCTAAGATCATTCACACCCTCATATTGCCTATGGATGTGAAAGTTGGACAGTGAAGAAAGTAGATAAAAAAAAAAAAAGATTCATTTGAAATAATGGTGTTGGCAGAGAGTTCTAAGGATACCATGGACCACTAGAAAGATGAACAAGAGGGTTCTAGAGCAAATTAAGCCTAAAATGTGGCTGGAGGCAAACATGACAAACTCTAAAAGTATAATAATGATTGGAGGGCTATGCACTAACTTCAAGGTGGGATTCACATTGGTGTGGCAGGCAGAGATGGGATCAGGATCTGGAAAATATATTTCTCTAGAAATATGGTGCCAGAGAAAATATGTTAAACTGTTAACATTTACTGAAGTTGGGTGTTTTACTAATAATTGCCACCTTTTTTCCCTAAATTTATGATATTCCGTGACAAAATACTTTTGAATATCACATACGTGACACAATTTATCAAAATCCCAGGTAAATGTTGGGTCCCAATGGTTTAATCTAATCCCCTACATATTTTAGGTAGCATCTGTTCTTTTAGAGTCAGAACTGATGTTTAGAATATTGACCTTGAGAAAAAAAAAACTATTATAATAATACCAAGCATTTTTTGAACACTTAATAGATTGCAGGCAGCATGCTTGGCATGTTACATATATTTCCTTTAATCAATCTGAAAAATAATTACTACTTCTAGAACCACATGTTAAATAACAGATATGGGATGCATACCTTAGTCTTTTCTTTTCCTCCTCTAATTAAAAAACTTAAATTGCAGGTTCAGGTTTTCAGGTTTTTTGGGTAGATACCCAGTAGAGGGATTGCTGGGTCATATGGCAATTCCATTCCTAATTTTAAGAGGAATCTCCATACAGCATTCCATAGTGATTGTACCAGTTTACATTCCGATCAATAATCTGTGAAGATATATGTACCTGCATGTTCATCGCAGCACTGTTCACGGTGGCCAAGTCATGGAAACCACCAAAATGTCCTGTGACAGATGACTGGATAAAGAAGTTGTGGTATATTTACACAATGGAATACTACTCAGCGATAAGAAAAGATGAAATACAATCATTTGTGACAACATGGATGGACCTTGAAACCATCTTATTAAGTGAAATAAATCAGACTGAAAGAATCAGGAAACATATGACCTCACTTATAGGTGGAATATAAAACTGAAAGTAACAAAGAAACAAAAACTTATGGACACATTCAATAGTTTGGTGGTTATCTGAGGGTAAGGGGGGAGGGGGAGGGAGGGTGGTGGGGGGAAAGTTGGG
>PVKE010037561.1:0-15845 GCA_004027555.1 Craseonycteris thonglongyai
TAAAGGTTGTAATCAGTGAAAAGCTTAAATTTGGTGTATGTAAGATTAATTTTTCCACAACATACACACAAAATAAAATTGAGTTGTACAGAGAATTATTATGAATATATGAATAACATGTGAATAAATGTCAGTTTTCTTTTATTGAATCAAGTGCTAGCTTTAAAAAATGTATTTTTCTAAAATGATAAACCTAAAATGGATCACACACCGTTCTGCTTGTATCCTTGAATATGAAAACCTTAAATTTCCACATACCATAATAGGATTCTGAATATGGAACAAAGGGGAATTAACTTTGATCTTAATTTAATTTGATAACAAACCAAGGTTTAGAATATTACCCCGACATGAAAGAAAATAAGTAGCCATTTGGGAAATAGGAGGGAAATGGACAACCTTAATATTTGGAGACCCAAGACATTTGCATATTTTTCAGAAGTGTTTTGAGAATAACAGACATTTGCACATGTTTTTTATATTAAAAACAATTTCAGTTGCCAATAGGAATGTTTGTAATTCCCATACCCTCATAGGTAATGTAAAGTTTCTTGGAAGAAACAGACATAATCAACTGTGTTTTAATAATTACAAAAGCCATAAGATGCAGCTTTCTCAAAATTTTACTAAAAATACTATTTCCAAGGTCGGTTCACAAACATTACTGAGACTAAAGTAGAGAATTTGAAGCATTACAAAGCTGTGTACTTCTGCTAGTTCTTAGGAGAATAGAAGAGTTTTTTATTTATCTTGGTTATTTATCTTATGAATTGTATTAAACAGTAACAATAGAAAGGCTATGCAGATGCTCATATACTATTGAGGTCAAATTAGTTTAGAAATATGATTTTCAATTAAAAGAAACTCCTCTCTATGCAGGGCCTGGTCATAAAGAAAGGGGAATACTATTATATTGATGTTAAACATTTTCTTATGGTATGCTTAATGAACTAATACTTTCTATTTTGATTCTTTCATTATTCCATGATTTCTTTTCACATCGTAACACAACCATGACTCCTTGAGACACAGAGCACACTCTTTGCTTAAGCTTGTTGTCCAAAAGGTATGTGTGTCTTCCTCAAAATTTTGACACGTACTTTGAAGGGACGATCTGACCTAAACCACTGCATGTCAGTTTTCATCATTACAAGAATGTTGATAAGGTCTACAAATTTTCTAGTAGATTACTAAGGAATATGCATGCTGATGGATTCAGAACCTCCTAAAGAAGGTCCACAGAATCAGCTCTGATTCCACACTATGCCCATCAGTGAGGTAGTCAAGGTCCAGAGTGACAAGCTCTCTGAGTTTTGTGACTCAGTGGGCAGATTGCCACACTATGCGTGGGTCGAATTTGATGTAACCACCTAAACTCCAAGAGTTCAACTCAGGAAGTGCAGATTGTTTTGCTTGAATTGTTTCAAAAATTTTCTCTATGCATGAACTTGGCCAAATAAGCTGCATATGACCTAAAATTGAACAAGGAATATTTCCTGTATTGTTAAATGATATATCAAAGTCTATTTTCTCTCCACGGGAAAAAGAAATAGGCTTATGAAAGGCTAAACAAAAACTTTAGTGGTCATTACTTTGGGGCTTGCATTCGTGTCCCTGGGATGAACATGTATTGAGTTAAATAAAAAATATTGGTAAAATTGAAAAAAAAAAAAGATGTTTCTGGGGAACAAAGTTCAGAAAGTTCAGAAGTATATGAGGGCTGTCCAGGTAAAAATCCAGCCACAAATGCCTCTATTTTTCATATTATGTAGCTGGGTACTTTCTGGACAGCCCTCATACATGGAAGAGTGTCTTGAAAGTTAGGCTGGGTGTCCTCCCTGTCCAAACAGTCCTTCCATTTGGCAGGGTTTCCATTAGCAGCTGTTGTAGTCTGGAGTGCAGTTCTTTTTACCCCCAAATACGTGTGGCTTTGATAGATGCTCTCCTTAAAATGTTCTAGAATAGAGTTCAGTGTGAGAAGCTTAGTAACAGTCATGGTTTTATCCTGACAGGCAATGCCATTATTTTTGACATTTGATCATTCAAAATTCTAAAAATGCTGACATAAAAATATGCTGAATGCTAAAGTAATTAAAAGGGGAAACTATCATAAGAATAACAGCTTTGTCTTCATTGTTTTCATAGTGTCATGGTAGTTATCAATTAATATGTGCTGATAAATGTGAAAAAAAAACTACTTGAATATTAGTAAGTGCAAGTTACCACAAAGATAATGCTCTGTGTATTTTGATTTAATAATCAGTGAAGAGTCCTACATAGATGACTTATCATGGTGATATAGACTATACAAATAGGTAAGACTCGTAGAACCACCATGTTCAACAAAGTCAAATCTCACAAGGGACTGGAGGTTTAGAAACAATATTTGGAAAAAAAAAAAAAGTTCATTTATGTGAAGCATTTACTTCCAGTTTATTTAGTACTTTTCTTGGCCTTTTTCTAATAAATATTTTTATTTAATATTCCAACCAATTACAAAAATATGGCACTATCAATTCTATTTTAATAATAGACAAACTGAGGTTCACAAACCTTGACTATGTTTGTCTAATTCATAAAGCTACAGAGCCAACAATAAAATGAAGAATTTGGTGATATCACACCATGTGGCTTATTCATTCACATTTGATAAGAGAAGAAGTCCACATGTGAGGAATAGACAGATGTACCATATTTTTCCACGTATAAGATGATACTTTGGCTACAATTATTAGGCCAAAAATCGGGGGTCATCTCATTCACGAGAGTAAGCCATGTATTGATTTCTTAATGTTTGGTTAGAAAAAAGGGGCTGTCATATACACGGGAGTGTCTTATACATGGACCAATATGATAACTTGTTCCAAATTAAACATCATGGACAATAGGGTACTGGACCATGGAATGTTGGCCAGAGGTAGGTGCAGGGTTAACGTTCATTGAGTAATGCAGAGTGAGGAACAAGTGGAAGAGACTGAAGATCAAGAGGGTTTAGCATGTTGCCTTTGCAGGCGTCCCTCAAGTTTGGCTTTTATACATTTTCTAGTTGAGAACAGAAGCAATCTCCTTCTTTTTTACCAGTTTGCACATATGGTAAATGGCAGTAAAAGTGAGTATTCTTTCACTCCTCAAAAGAGACTGGATTGAATTTGCTAATTCAAAAAAGTACACATCATTTTCTCAGTAAAATTATACATATACACACATATATAGTAATTTTTAAATTAATATATATTTAAGGTCTTCCACATACATTCTATTATAGAATATTAAAGGAGAATGTTCATGAAAAATTTGGAGCTACTCTAATAAATCTTGTGAAAAATGTCCTCCTACAGCACTGTTGAGGCCAATAATTCCCACAAAACATGATACAAAACTTTTCTTTGATCAAATATATATACGTTATAATAATGAAAAAAATTACAAAAATAGGAAGGCCCCCCAAAATAGAAAAAGATTGACTAAGAAGAAACCTTTATAATGGGAAGCTGCTATAAGAATATCAAATAGAAGAGGGAAAAAAAATAATGGTGATAACAAAATGGTCAACCACAACAAAAATAATCAAAATTCAGAGTCGAATCCAAAACCTTAAAAAGTTTGCATACTGGAATAAAATGTTTATTAGTCAACCATGTATATTTTTGGAAGCAAAAAACAGTTCTAATTTGCCTAACTCTGCCTTAGGTAAATATTTCAACTATCTTCCCATCTTTGGCCTTTTAGGAATAAAACTAAAAAGTCAACATGACAAAGCAGTCACAATAAAACAACTTGTGTGAATGCATAAACTAGATGACTATTGATACCAAATTGCATGAGCACAGATACAGACTGTGAGGTAACACTAGGGCATGTAATGTGTTGAGGCAAACTATTTCCCAGAGAGTTTAGACGTAAGAGCTTGTGAACAGTTAGGTCGGAGTGTGTTGGGATACTGGGATAGTTAGTTAAACGGGAGCTAACAGACCATAAGGCTCAGATTCTGAGAAATGAGGCAAAATTACATGCTCTGCTCTCCCCACTTCGGGAATTAGGAATGTTGAAAGTAAGGTAACAGCTCTCTCTTTTTTTTTTTTTGCTCTTGTTGAGTATTGCATATTTAAATTTAAAATTTTAATATTAAAATTTAGACAACATCATTGTGAACATTAGCCTTAACACCGGAGGGTAATTATAAGTGTAGTTTCCATTACATAAAGTGCAGTATTATACTGAAGCTAGAAAATAATAAGCATGCATGACCCACATGACATTTCAAACCCTGTAAGTTAAAGGATTACCAATGCTTTTACTTTAGGTAGGCCTGATACTCCAAGAAATAAGACGTTTACCAAGATCTTTGAAGCAAGGAAAGTGAAAAGGCTGGGAACTACAACGTGCTAGCTAGATAAGTGAAAACATTTGCAGGGGAGGATTTGGGGGCCAGACAGAGGTGAGTGAAGGAATTGTCAGAGAGAGGAAGTATAATGTTTATGAGGGTCAGATTCTGATGTCTCCTCTGTTAATTTTCATACAGTTAGATGTATTCACGTCCCCTTAATTGTTCCTAAGTGAATTTTAAGTGCTTAAGAAATTAAACATATTCAGGTGAAGGGGTGCTCATTTTAACTGGATGTGTGTCGTGGATTATGCAGTAAGCGTTGTGGCCGGGGCAGCCCAGTTCCTCTGCACTAAGGGGATTTGGGAGAAATGTTATTTTCATTCTTTGTTCAGATTTTCAAACATAGATTCTCAGACTTGCATCGAATTCACTTTCTCTTATGACATTTCTTGCCATTGACCATAAATACATTTGGATGATAAAAGCCAGCTTTTTGACAATTTAAAAAATAAGACTATGTTGTGGAAGATTTTATTTTATTTTTTCAGAACTGTAGCATCGTAGCACGTTTCAGAAACTCCCTCAGCAGACAGTTGTGAAAATACGAGAACGTCTGGGCAGATAAGAAGGAAACAAAAATGTTGAGTTGCTTGTTTTGGTATGTTGGCTTTGGTGTCATTGTCATTGTCAGATGTAAAATAACCCAAACCAGTGTGCTAGCTCTAATTCAGCTGGGTGCCTTATGTGGCTGTTATTAAAGGAGTTACCGACAGCATTGGAAACGGACATGTGTATGTGTGTAGTGTGCATAATAAAATTATATACTATTATTCAGTAACTTTTATTTGATCACTTGAAACGCTTGTATTCTTTAAGGTAATAAAAATACATTTCAGAAAGAAAAAGAGAGAAAGAGAAGAAAGAAAGAGGGAAGAAATGAAAGGAAAGGAAGGGGAGGCAAGAGGAGGAGAGGAGAGGAAGGAAAAGGAAGGAAAATGGGAACAAGGGAGAGGAGGGGAGGAGAAGGAAGGAGGGAGGGAAGGAGGAGTGAAGGAAGGAAGGGAGAGAGGGAGGGAGGGAGAGGTAGTTATAGATAATAATACGGGCTAAGTAGAGAAAGTGAATTATGAATATTTTAATTATTGTGGTCCAAAGGAAATGAAATCAGATTTTTTAAAGAACCCAATTTCACCCACTTTTGTGCTTTGATCCAACTGATTAACATTTGCAACCATTAACTCGGTTTCCTGATGGAGGCCACTGTCAGATCTGGCTGCTTCCAGAGCCCGGCTCACAGTTCCCAGCTGTGGACGCAGACAGATCAAAGCTCATGATGGACTCTCTACAACACAGTCTATCTGGAATACTAATAATCGTCTGTACTACTTGTAAAGAATCAAGTCATTTTTCTCCACTCCTTCAAATAATCAGGGTTCCCTTGTACATGCTATTAATTGATTCAATATGCTGAAGGAATGTCTGAACTTTTCCCACGCCTTACACTTACTCATTTTTTATTATATACATTAGTCTACCTCCAGAAGTTGGTTTAATTCAAGTCAGGTTTTTTTTGTTTTGTTTTGTTTTTCCTAAAAATGGAGTGGGTACTTGCTACGTTTTCTATGCTATGCATTATTTTTTATAATTGTGTGTATATATGTCATTGCCTACCCTGTTCAGTTTTGATGCTGCCTGACTTGCTTACAGTAGAATTTCACTATCTACTTTGATAAATATGAAGATTTTTACTTCAAGTCCTTTATTAGATGGCTTGGTCCCATTCGACCATTCTTGAGATGTTGAACTCAGTGGTTCACCGTCCTCACGATATAAAAGACTGAAATATTTTGTCTGTTTTAGGCGCAGCAATAGCTCTTTGTTGTTATTTTAGTCCTAATTCACCCTTCTCATATTTAGAGTATATTCTCCTTTTAGGTCATTCTGCAGATTTTTCCCTAAGAAATAGTTTCTCGTGTCTGACTCTGTTAGGGTTGTGGTCTGTGAAAGATGCTCCTACGGTTGTGGGGTTTTCCCAACATCTTTAGAACATAAGCTCATAGGGGCTGACTCCTCTCATTTCTGGTCAAATAGACATTTCCTAAACATGTGATATGTACAGAAGTTGTGTGATTGAGGACCAGAGGGCATGGAACGATATTTATAAAAACAGAAACTCTTTCCTTTCATAGCTTACTATTCGTTTTTCTAAGATGCTACAAAGGATTACTGAGAGGTCTTATGTGATGATTGTATGTACATAGAGTATGTATTATGATGTCCTTTAAACTTTGTAAAAGCCAATGAATGAAGGGAAAAGATAAGGCTTGGATGTCACGCACAACTGAGGTTTAAAGGGCTAATGAATTTAATGCCATAAAAATGCAGTGAGAAAATCTTATTTTGTCACCAAACAAGGGTTTGCATCTTCTCACTACACATTTTCCATTTCTAGCTTTAATGATCTTAGTTGACTGAAAGAATTTAACTCAGAGTGTTATCTATTTGGTATTTTACATATGATATAATCGAACAAATATAATAATAATAATAATAATAAACAACCCACAGGATTGACTCAAAATATTTCCCTGAAATATTGTCAATTTGGTGGAAATTTATTTCCTATTAAAATGCAGTTCTACCTATGACTATGTCATTTGTGGGTAAGGTAAACCATGTAATCTGAATTATTTTCTTTCGCCATGCCACTGGTCTCAGGAGGATGCGTTGCAGATTTGCTGCTTATATAATTCAGTGGTCAGAAGGGAAGCAGCCAGCTTGCGATGTTTCTTTGTTGGGCAGAACAAGAATTATCTGAGAGAAACAAAATGTACGTTTCTCACTTAGGGGCTGGGGTGTGGGAAAGGTAGCTGGGTAAGTTCTAGGCAATTCAGCTTGCCCCTGGCACAAAGTAACTTGAAGCATAGAATTTCTAAATCCCTGTTTTCTCAAACTATTCCTAAGTTTTAAAATGTCTGTGTAAAGACTGATCTCGCACATTTTTACTACTTAAAAATGGGCAATATTCAGGAAATGGACATAAACAATGTTAGATAAGCACAAACCCTTTAGACAGCACAGTTAACAATGTATGATTGTTCTGAAGTGGCCTGAACAGGAACAATATGAGAATAATACCGGTGTGTCTTTAGTATCCATCTACAGCTTTTTAAGAACACTACAAATATTCATAGTTTTCAAATAGTGGTGGAGAGTTTGACAAACATGGTTTCTTTTGATAAGGAACACCATTTTTTCAGAGTTGAAAAAATTCTTCATACACCCAAACTAGCCTACTTTCTTTCATCATAATTCATTACATGGCACCATTGATATTTTTTAAATTGTTAATAAATCTTTTTAATAAATTGTAATAAAATTTAATTATCATACAAGAAAGCCTATTATAGTATTACTGTAGATAATACATAATGGAGGAGCTAATATATATCTAATCAAAGTCAAATTAAAATTAATATTATAATACTCTTCTGAGACTGATCTGTTATGTATGTTAATATTATATAATAGATAATAAAATGGGAACAGGAACAATTTACATTTTGGAAAGATCCTTACAACATTCTGCATTATTAAATCAGACAAAATTAATTCTTATTTTGTCTCATAGTAATGTAGATGTATTTCAAAACTCTTAAAGCTTTCGGGGACAGGTATCCCGATGAAAGCAGAGAGCATGAGTAAAAATGTTGCACAAAATGTCATCTACTATAGCTAGACATTGTCATAAATGTAGAAATTTTAAAATGACCATATTCTAAGATGTAACAGACAAGATAACAACAAAAAAAAGGAAATTGCAAGCTTTTTGAACCTGGGATCTTCATATTTGTAGTGTGTGTTTTGTGAAGTAATTATCGGAGTCTACAAGGAAAAGCTGATAACAAATGGGATCAGTAGATTGGTAGATGTTTGGAGAACTATAATACTATTAGGTGTCCTGTTTGTTGTACTTTTAATGTGTCTGTCATAGTTGCATGTATTTTGCCATTTTGTAAACCATTTAATTCTCACAACAACCTTACAAGATAGAATCTAATTTGACTCTCCGTTTTACAGCAGAGCTCATACCAAAGTGATTGATGGCGAACAATAGAGCTCACATGCGTTCACACACAGGCAGCCTGGCCCCTCCCTACGTCTTTGCTCTGAACCATCGGCCACAGTGCGTAGGGCTACTGGAATTACTGTCAATCTATAAAGGGAATTCTTGGAGTAGCATTTTTTGACTGTTCCTTGAAATACATGGAAGACTGACTCATCAAATTAGTAGACGACACATTATTGACTAAACTGACAGACTAAAAATATGCTTAAGTGAAACATTTGAGATGAACGTAAAATTAATTATAATAAGCACGCTTATAATGTTCAAACTGTGAATGTATACAGAAGTCCTTTTCAGAAGATTGATGGTGGTGTTGGAGGGGCCAGCCTCCCCCCCCCACTCCTGCCCAAGATCAAAGGTCAACTGCTAGACAGCGATTCCCCAACACAGCTCTGAGAAAGGGCTACAGTCCTCTGCGGAAACTTCAGCAACACAGTGAACATAAGAGAAGAAATCGCTTTGCCTGCATCTTCATTCAGGGCCAAAAGGGAATTTTCCTGTTAGAGTTACCCTCTCCTGGAAAGGAGAAGTGGGGAGCAAACAGCTCCCTCAGCCTTTTGGGGTTCTGAACAAAGGTTGCACTTCAATCTCACCCCATGCAGCCCAGGAAGGCTGAATGATTGAGCTAGGAACAAGGAAAATCTCAGACTCCCAATAATGGCCGGCCATTCACGGGGCTGATAACACAGCTGAGTGACCAGCCTACAGATAATCCCCACAGCTGCAGCCACTGATGAAGGAGCCCAGCTTTTGCCCATAGGTATTCATGTTTGCTGACACCAGCCACCTCCTTGCTGACTCCCACCCCCCGCCTTGCCCTTCCTGGAACCCCAGGAACTTCCTGGCAGCAAACCCAGGCCTCTGAAGCTGCATGAGCAAAAGACTTGAGCCGAGACCTCTGCCGCTGACCCACCACGGTGTGTAGACCCGGGGCCAGCCCCTCCGGCTGACACTGGCCTACTGCCGGCCCACACCTGTCCCTGGTGGGCACTTGCCCAGAGAAACTCTGTGTGGCCAAGCAAGAGCATGCCCAAGAGTCAGGGCCCCAGCAGCCACTTGTGGGCACAAATCAGGCCCCATGTGTCATCACTGGCCTGCACCATGGCCCTTCTGACTGTGTACCTACCCATCACCAGCCTCTACTGGAGGACCCAGCACACAGAGCAGTACACACCGATAGCTAGGGCCCCATGCTCACAGCTGGCCACTGTCCCTGCTGCTGGCCATGACTACGTGTTATTCTGTAGCCTGTCCCTGCCATTGCACAGGTGCCCACTCAGCTAAGTGTGTGCACACGACTAGCTCTGGTCCCTACCGCTGCCGGCTGGGTCTCTAGTCACTTGACCTGGCCACAGTGGTGGTGACCAGAGCTAGTGGACCTCGACCTGGAGCTGGAGAGGCTGCTAAGGACCCCGGCCGTGTTTGCAGTCACTTTGGACCCCCTGCAGTGCTTGCCAAGTTCTACACATTGGCTTGAGCCAAAGAGACATCTCGCACCCCAGCACCCAATAATCACTACACACCCTTGTTCTCAGAATAATGCTCCACTAGACCCAGGATCACAGCTCGCTCCAGCATGCCACTATGCAAGAGAATGTCTTCCCTTATTTAGGTCATTTAATAACATCTGAAATAGGTGACTATAGATGTGGACACAAGGCTACAGGGATCATGAAGAATCAAGGAAACATGGCACCACGAATGGAATATAGTAATTCTCCAGGAACTGCCCCCTCCCCGCCCAGAAAGGAGATAC
Source organism: Craseonycteris thonglongyai (assembly GCA_004027555.1). Lineage (NCBI taxonomy): Eukaryota > Metazoa > Chordata > Mammalia > Chiroptera > Craseonycteridae > Craseonycteris > Craseonycteris thonglongyai. The sequence goes on from PVKE010037561.1 coordinate 10,213, forward strand.
AGGAACTCCTCAACAAAGAATTGAAAATCATTGTTCTAATGGTGCCCACAGAGCTACAAGAAAACACAGGTTAACAAGTTAATGATCCTAGGAAAACACAGAAGAACAAATTGAGAAGTTCAATGAAGAAAAGAAAGAATGTTTTTAATGGCGCTGAGGAATCAATGACTAACCAAAAAAAATTTAATAGAGAGCTTCAATACAGATGTGGTCAAACAGAAAAAAGTATAAGTGAGTGTAAAGACAAGTCAATTAAAATTATCCAGAGGTGGAAAAAGAAAAGAAATAGAAAATGAGTGAAGGAAGCCTAGATGGTCTGTGAGATACATCCAAAGAAAGCAATGTGTGAGTTACTGCAGCTCCAGAAGAAGAGAGAAGAAGGTGTCAGAAAGCTTATTTAGAGAAAGACTGACTGATGACACCCTGAATCTCGGGAGCTTGTTAATAAAGCTCATAGATCACAAAACAAAAGCAGCTCAAAGAGATCATCTGCCAGACATATCATAGTACAAGAGTCAGAAATCGAAGACAAAGTTGGGGATGCTGGGGTAGATCAGCAGTTGAGCAGTTGCCTCTCATTCACGAGGTCTAGAGTTCAATTCCTGGCCCTGGCCCATGAAAACCCATGTGCTGAACTATAGTACAACAGGTAACCACCAGCGTGGCTGTGCCTCCCATTCGGGAGGCTCTGGGTTCAGTTCCCATATCCACCTGTTGAATGTTTTCTTGGTCGTGCAGAGACTTTTTAGTGTGATGTAATCCTGTTTCTCTATACTTTTGTTTCCTGTGATTTTGCTATCACCGCCAAAAGAAAAATTTCAGGATGCTTTCCCCCTATATTTTCTTAAATTTCTTAGTTTTACAGCTTCGGGTCTTACAGTTTTTAACCCATTTTGCATTGATTTTTGTATATGGTGTAAGAGGAGATTTTTATATAATGTCATTATTTGTGTAAATATCTAGTTTTTCTAACACAATCTATTGAAGGGACCATCCTCCCTCATTGTGTGTTCTTGGCACCTTTGTTGCAAATCAGTAGACCAGATATGTGTGAGTTTATATCTGGGTTCTCTGTTCTGTTCCATGGAATATACATCTGTTTTTATGCTGCTGCCATACTGTTTTGATTAGTGTGTTTATGACGGTGAAGGGTATATGGAAATTCTGTGTAGAATTTTTGCCACTTTTTTTGCTATTACACTTAACCAAAACAACAACAACAACAACAAATGTCTTTTGATGATATGTAGGAAAATCAGTAGATAAACCAATATGGCTCAGATTATGTCCCTGAATCACTGCAAGGCAATTATCGCGATGATCCATTTTATGTGTCAACTTGACTGGGCTAGGCGACACCCAGCTAGTTGGTAAAAACAGTTTTCTGAATGTGTCTGTGAGGATGCTTCTGGAAGAGATTAGCAGTTGAATCAATAAATTGAGTAAAGCAAATCACCCTCACAAGTGTGGGTGGGCACCATCAAAGACATTGAGGTCCTGAAAAATACAAAAGGTCAGAGGAAGGTCAGATTCACTCTCTATTTGTGGAGGACTTCCATTTTCCCCTCAGACATTGTCGTTCCTGGTTCTCAGGCCTCCTGGTTTGGACTGAAATGATGTTATGGGCATCCCTGAGCATGCTGAATACAGACAGCATGTAGAGGGATTAGCCTTTATAACCATGCAAGCCAGTCCCTTGTCACAAATTGCTATCTATCTATCTATCTATCTAATCTCTCATCTCTCTACCTACCTACTTATCTATCACCTATTTATCTATCAATCATCTATCAAATACTCTATCATCTATTATTTATCTATCATCTATCTATCCTGTTTGTTCTGATTCATCAGAGAACCCTACCACAATCACCTAAGTGAAACAATCCATTTATAAATACAATTTAATATTTCCATGGTTCAAACTTTATGTGATCTCTAATTCCACAAACTGAATTGCTACAAGCAAAGGATCTACCATTAGGGATCTTTATGGAATCTCATAATCCCAGTTGTCCTTTATTTGAAATATTACTAAAATCTTTTAGGAATTCATTTTGAAAACATTTCAATGCTGCCTCCAAGAATTTTTATAATAATTTATATATTATTATATCTTATTGAAATAGAAATTATAATTGGAGACTTTAATTGGTGTGGATTGCTTTCAGACCAGCAGAGAGTGAACGATTGTTCAAATCTGGAGCAAAAATCTTTCAAATCTGGACATAGTGTCAGCACTCAAAAACATAAATTACATATTGATTTTATAATTGTTATTTTAATATTTGGGCAAATTTAAATCTAAAAGGAAATATATTTATTTGTCTATATATTCACATACTTATGTGTGTATATAGATATATATTTGCAGATATGTAATATTTTCACACATTCCTTCCATTGACATACTATTGAGCCTTATTAATAATTAATTAAAACCTCTAGAATTAATTTAATTCATGACTATAGTCAATATTGCAATTGATAGTATGAATTGGATTGATTCATTTTTTTAATTTTAAATTTATGTGTTCCATTGAAAAAAAAATTATTTAAAACTACCACTTCTAACATGTTTGATCATTAATATCATTTATTAATTTATATTATTTAGTATGAAAATACTAACTCTTTTTGATAGAAAGGATTTGATATAATTGAGAAGTATATTACAAATCAGATAGTACTGCACACATATACCTATTTTTATATGGTATAGAGAACCACCCATTAAACTACTACAGGAATGAGTAGAATATGAGATGTTTATTTCAAAAAGTATATATATTTTAAGTCGAAGCTTGAGACCACACTGATAGCTACTAATTTTGTTTTTATACTTTCTGACTTTAAAATCACAAAGCATTTGTAGATGCTTCCCAATGTGGGTAAAAAAAAAAAAAAAAAAGAAAACTCATCCTCATTTAAAATATTACTTTTGTTAATAGTTTAGTATTTTTTCTCCTTTTCATTAGATCAAAGAGAATGCCTGCAAGTATATATACAATAACTGAAGAACATTTCTTTGAGAGACTATAGCAGGAAGCATTTTATTTAACTTAATTTTTAAATAGCATTAGAAAACAAAACTGTAATGAAACAAAATAGCATAGAAGCAGTTGTCCTTAGTGTACATCACCAAAGACTGATTTGATGAAAAGAAGGCATCCATAAAGCTCAGAAAGAAACGTGGTAAGTTGCAAACCCACATCAAGACCAAGTAAAAATGAGTGGATTGCAACAGTTAACTATTGTAGCGAAAAAGACAGTACACATCCAATGCCCAGGAGATAAGAGTTCTGCAACTTCTTTAGTTGACAATATTGCTTTTATGATACTATGGTACCCATTTGTATTGAATCCATATATCTAAAATTCTTAAATCTATCAATCAAATTTAAAAGTCTGGACCCAAATCCCACAGGCTCAATGTTAAATTTCCCCACATTTGTCAAACGCGTTTATATTGAATTTCCACTTACACCAACCTACTGGTTTCCCCAGCTATACTGTACTTTTATAGGATTTTATTCCACTTCCTGGTGCCACAGAGAGGAAGCTGAACAAGAGTAGATACTTACAATGCTCTTTCCTACAACTATTGAATTACTTTGTTTTATCAAAATATCTGTCTGATCTCTGGAAATTAGATATATAGTAGTAAGCTTGTTTCACTTTCTGTAAAGAGACAGCAAAGTTGACTGAAATACTAAAGTTTAATGAAATAGTTAACTGCTTCCATCTGTCTCATCCTAATTTTAGAGATTATATTTTAAAATCCTTCCAATGTTTCAGAATAATTTTTGTGTTTTAGAAAAAAAAATGGACAAGCTTATTTTTCTTTTAGATTATACAATGTGGTTTGTTTTTAATATATGGGACATAAACAGCATCGAGTATCTTGGGTTTATGTCTGGTTCTTAGTAAGTGGCTATCAATACAAGGACTCGTGAAAGTGTGCCTACCAATATCACAATATTTGATTGTTGCTGTCCAATCATTCTAGGCTATACATAAGAGTATAAATGTACTCTTATTACATTTATGTACTCTTATTACACTCAAAGAAGGAAAGTTCTTGCTGTTGTTGCATTTTGACTGCTTGGAATGAGATCTTTTTCTAACTTTCCTTAGTGCTATGATGTAGCTATCCCATTTAAAAGGAACATTTGCAATGGGATAGGGTTTACTGGATAGCATTTAAATGTTTCTTTCATTTCCATAAAAGTTGCCATTGAAAATGTTTCAAGGATAGCGATATTGAAGTATAATGTATTATATAAAGAATTCCCTTATTTCTTTTAAGTAAATAAGTTAGGGGATGAACAATCAAGTCCATTGTGAACACAGTTATATTCCAAATGGCATATGAGGAAAGCTGAATAAAACAATTTAAGGGTGAATAAAACTCCTGTTTTGAGCCAACATTTCTCAAACTGCCTTTTACAAGGTGTTAGTCAGTTTTCTGTGGAAAGGATTTACATACTACAATGGAAATTTTTGATGTGTATTAGAAAAATGTTCCAGAAATATTCTATAATTATCAAAATGAATGGTTATACTGACCATGGTTCATTATTAATGTATTAAATCATAGACATTGAAGGTTTCTAGAGATCACGTATCCCATCTCCCTAAAATCTCATCAATTGAGACTGGTCTGACAGAGGGTTAGCTCAAGCTATAAAACATAAAAGGATATCTACATATCATTAAATGTAAAGAAACTGACATTTCAGAACTTTCTGGTTTGAATACTGCCTCCATCTCGTGGGCAAAATTCTTCTTAATTTATCTACATTTTAAAAATCTTCATAATGAGGATTAAAAATATCTGTATCATATGATTGTATTGAAGCATAGTATGTAAATGTTGTAGGAAACTGCTTGGACACTAATAAGAAATCAATAAACGCACACATATGTGTGAATATATATTCTCACTTATACTTCATACATTTTATTCCATAGGCTTACCTATGGAATAGATACCCAATTCAGCTGGATATTTATTATATCAATATATGTAACCTGTATAATTACTGTTTATAGTTCTGAAGTTATAAAGGCAAGAAAATTTGATCATTATAAAAGAACGTTTATTAATATAACTCTTATAAGACTGATTATTCAGAATTTGTTGTCTACTTTAAATTATCTACTCTATCTGTTATAGTTAAGTTTCTGTAATTGCTGGACAGTATCACCAAGCACTTTAGGAATACACCACAAATTCTTTGTAAAGATAAATTGTAAATCTTGAAAAAGTTGTAGGATTTCTTGCAGTTGTTAAACTTACGTTGGATGAAATGTTCAAAATACAGTTGAAATCATTCACAAATGGAGATCTGACTTATTTATACTGGTTAACATTTAAAGAGACTATTGAACAAAGATGATGGCAATGGATGGCTATCTAAAATATCAATAAAGGGAAAGCCGGGACGGCTCAGCGGGTTGAGCGCTCGCTTTGAGGCCACGAGGACCGAGGATCGAATCCCGGCTCCGGCCCAGGCAGGACCCACATGCTGAACTGGGGAGTTCCCACAGTTCGGTTCTCTAACTGTCTCTGTCTCTGTCTCTCTCTCTATCTGTCAAAAAGTAAAATAGAAATAAATATGCACTGAAGA
>PVKE010037562.1:0-15845 GCA_004027555.1 Craseonycteris thonglongyai
GGCTCAGCGGGTTGAGCGCTCGCTTTGAGGCCATGAGGACCGAGGATCGAATCCCGGCTCCGGCCCAGGCAGGACCCACGTGCTGAACTGGGGAGTTCCCACAGTTCGGTTCTCTAACTGTCTCTGTCTCTGTCTCTCTCTCTATCTGTCAAAAAGTAAAATAGAAATAAATATGCACTGAAGACAAAAAGATAATTTAAAAAAAAATAATAATAAATAAATAAATAAATAAATATAATCTTTAATATTCTGCATCAGAATTAAATAACAGGGGAGTATATATAATATATTTTGGAAAGATTTTCATCTAAAATAATTGAATAATTAACATGGTTAATCAAAAATTACTTATAAATTTATATATAAATTTAGGATTTCTTAACAGTGCTATTTAATAAAATGCTTTGTTTGGAATAGTTCGCCTCTTCGTCTCCTTTCCTGAACTCATATTGTGATTTTTCAGCACTACGATGCCATAATGCGGTATATTAGCCAGCCACCTCTTCTACTCGACGTACATATCCACAAGCCAATGCTCAATGCTCGGACGTGGATGGATGCTTTGCTTGCCTTTTTTCCAGGTTTACAGGTAAAGAAAAAAACAAACCACCACAACTGCTATTTTCCTAATATTAAAAGAAAATGATTACATTTAAATATATTTGTGATTGCTAAAATTCAATTACCAAAACAGGGTCACATTTCAAAGTTTGGCAATCTACATTTTCCTATTTATATAATGATTACATTAAAAAAATCACCTTATATTTTATTAGGTAATTTTGTTGTTTTTGACTTCTAGGTCTTAAAGGGGGATATTAGACCTGCTATTGAAACTCATGAAATGTTATATCAGGTGATTAAGAAACACAATTTTCTACCAGAGGTAAGCAAATAATCTTTGAAATTCTAATGTTTGTATACTGTAAAATGCTGGTTTTAAGGTGGAAATGTCATCTTTAGGGTTGTTTTGTTCTTAATTTACTTTTTCCTGGCTAAATAGTTTACTTAATTAATTTTTGGTTTATATAGTACTGTATATGTTTTTTTCTTCATTTATTCAGAGAAGTCTAGTTTAGGGTAATGATAACTAGGGTAAATTTTATAAATTTAATGTCAAAAAAAATTTCAAATTAGTATTTCTTAACCGTTTCTACTCCATGACATTCCATATTGTTTCATTCTAACATTCACATATATCCCCAGTAAGGGACAACTTTTACTTTTTATTTTCTAGAGCTTATTTTAGGAAAACGGTGTCCAGTGAATATACTCTTGCTGATCACGCATGTTCTCTGGAAATTTGGGGAGTGGCAGCTCTTCCTCATGCTGACTGAGGATTATTCTCCCTGGTTTTGTACATTATATCAGTAATAAGCTTGCTAGTGTTCTATTGGCTTTCCATAAATGTACCATTAAAATTTTCCAAATTCCTGCATGGCCTTGTTCTATTCCTGCTTGTTTCATTACCCTCTGTGAGAGATCTAAGCATTCCACCAATTTAGAATGCTGCCGAAAGTGTTTGGTTTTGAAAGTATACCGGTAGTTTAACAGGCTTTTTTTGGGTGAGTAGGACCATGCATTGTAGAAAATTCACATTTACTCAGAATAAACTGAGATTTCAACTATAAATACATCTTATCACAAATGGGGTTTTATTTGGTTCCCATAATGGTTTTTGTTTTTATTGATTTTAATCTTTTTTTAATAGTTGGCTCTGTTATTAAATACATTTCAAGTAAGACTAATTTTATTTTTAAATAATGTCCTTCCTTATTCCACAGAGGATTTGAGATTGTTATAAATAATGCTAAAATAGGTATATGAGAACTTAATAATTAAGAGAAAAATGTGGAGATAAGGAAAAAGAAGAAAACACAATTATGTAGGACTGTCAGGACCCATCCTCAGTTTTATAGTTTTTTCTAAGCTTCCTAATAGCCAGAATGATACTGTTATAAATAATTCCATTTTACTGGTAAATATAGGGGCCTTAGCAAAAATGAATTGTGTTTTAAGCAATGAAAACTTTCATTTATATACATGAAAATTGTTATTGATATTTTAATTTTCATTTTTTTATGACTTAATTTATATACTACTATATATCTTTTAGAACTACTTGTTTATTTTTTTAATCACATATCTATGCCTATGTCAATGTTTTTTGTCCAGGCATTTACCACAGATTTCAGGGTACACTGGGCTCAACATCCTTTAAGGCCAGAATTTGCAGAAAGTACCTACTTCTTGTATAAAGTAAGCTAACTTACCTCTCTTTTTGCTGGTTAGCCCCCATTCTCTGTTGTATATCTCACTATCTTATAATAGTAATTGAGTTTTCAAAGTCCTTGTTTATTTAATGTTATAATAGTTGGATTATATCACAGTTCTTATTAATCTGAAAGATGCCAGAATTGAAACCTAAGTTTTAAACCTTTTAAAAATACTTACGAAAACATTTCTTTAAGAGAAATTTATATTCTGGAGCTGCTATCTTGCCTTCCTTTTGGGATAGTAGAAATTTAATCTAAAGGCTAAGATGTACAGTTGGATAGATTTCTCATTATGTGTTTTAATAATTCCATACAGCACTTCTGTGGCTCATTTTTAGAGCTAGGTATGTTCCAGTGCCTGATACAATGCCTTGCACCTAGTAGGTACTCAATAAATATTTGATAAATGAATGGATGTATTGTAATATGTGTTCTATATATGTATATGTGTATTCTCCTTTTTAATAGGCTACAGGAGACCCTTACTACCTTGAAGTAGGGAAAACACTTATTGAAAATTTAAATAAATATGCTAGAGTGCCTTGCGGATTTGCTGCTATGAAGGATGTTCGCACTGGAAGTCATGAGGACAGGTAAAGCGATTCCTACCCCCTTTCCTCAGCGTAACTCTCAGACAACACATAACTATGAGTTAGAATTCAGATACACTTAATGCTTTTACAAAGGGCATTTGAAGATGCAGACTTAGTTCATTGTATTTATTTTTCAAACTCTTGAATAGTCCCATTTTAAATTGTTTGAAAAGTTTGTATTTTTATCATAGTGCCTGGCATATGGTAGGTCAGGGGTGTCCAAATGTTTGGCTTCCCTGAGCCACACTGAAAGAACAACTGTCTTGGACCACACATAATATACACTAATACTAATGATAGCTGATAAGCTTAAAAAAAAAGTTGCAAAAAAAATCTCATAATGTTTTAAAGTTTACAAACTTGTGTTGGGTTGCATTCTAAGCCGTACTGGGTCACATGTGGCCCGGCTTGTAGTAGGTGCTCAAATGATTTTTAAATAGGTGAATAATAATTGTTAACTATCAGAATTTTAATATTAAGAGTACTAGGAATGTTGAGTTTTTTTCTTTGTTGATAGTTTTTTTTATAATGTAAAATGTTAGAAATTATCAAGATGATGATGAATGATCTGGATTATGATTTGTGTTCAGTCAAAAATTCCTTAAAGACAACATCATGGTTAATGAGTGTATTCTTATTCTGTTGCTAATTTGGAGGGCTGGGGAAGACCATTGGCAGTTTTCATTGGATGCTAGATGTAAAATAGCAGAAAGTACTCAAGAAACAAAAAGCACTCTTTGGTTAATGTAATATTCACTGACATTTCATTTACTCTGAGATCACTTATCAGTGGTTATTCTAACTGTGCAGAACATAGCAACACATCTAAATGAATACTAAAGCTTGTTTGTTTATTTCATTATCAAATTGGGATGTAATAGTCACTGAAAGGTTTCTGGAGGATCCTGTGTCCTGAAGGATGAGCAAGAATTAGAAAGGAGAAAGTGGTGAAAGGAGTTTTAGGCAGAGGGATTAGAGGCATTCATCTACTCAGAGTTGTCCCTTAGTCTTTCACTCAGTATTTAGATAACTAGTTTATTAGCCTTGGAACTTTCTTCCCTGACCACAGCTGATGAGAAATGGGTAGGTTTCTGAAAGCAGGCACACACAACACAGCAAGTAATGATAGCCTGTATATTTATCTGTAACATTTCTTGACTGCTTCCTATATTTTAGGCACTCTTCTAATTAAGCATTTTCAGTGTTTAACTCAATCTTTACAACAGTCCTCTGAAGTGTAACTTTCATTATACTCTTCATTTTATAGATGGAGAAATGAAGGCAGAGAAAGGTTAGGGAACCTGCCCAAGGTGACACAATTAGTAAGGTTACGTCACAGTTCTAATCATGGCAGATTGGCTTTTGACTACAATGCTACACTGGCAACCCATTCAAGGGACAGTAATTAATCACTCAGTGTGCCAAGCACTGCACTTAGATACTAGAATGGAAAGATAAATTAGAATCACAGTAGTCAGTGAAGAAAATAGGTGTATACAAAAAAGACTCACAGTCATGTGATACATGCTATAGTGGAAGGAGGAGTAGCAGGTTGAGGAATTACAGAGGAAGACATGATTTCCTCTGTTTAGGGAGTTCCAGTTTTCTAAATTTAATGTCGCCCCCAACACTCCCCCAGAATATTCTTTATATGACATTATTTCTGGACCTCTTACCACTGCCTTTGCTTCATTCTAATTGTATTCTAGTATATAGAGTATCTCTTAAACTATCATGTCCAGAATTAACCAACTCAAGATGTACCTGGCACAACAGCACTGTTACCATCTGGATTCAGGCCCAAGATTGTTCATTTTCTGTGAGGCTGATGGGCTTACTCACTATCCATTTGAAGATCCCTGCTTCATCAACTCAGTCATAGCAGCATTGTACCTTTCAGAAGCATTTAGCCCAGGTTGTGAACTACTAATATTCATCATACTGTGTTATGAGATGTGCTTGAGATTTTTTAGCAGCTTTATTATGTTCATCTCACAATGAACTTGTGGCCAATTGACCTCAAATACTTAATATGGCTTGGTGACAAATGGGTGTTCTCCACCCTGCTCTTGAGCAACTGATTATGTTTTTCTTATAAACTTAGAACTTTATACTTATCTCAAAATAAAACATTTATGTGTAGGGAAATAATATCTCAATTTTTTGAGTTCCTATGCATGCCAGGTGCTATGTGAAGTAATTGACATATCTCATGTAGTTTTTACACCAGTATTAGGCATGCAACTGTTATTATGTTCTTTCCAGAAGAATAAACTGAAGCTTACACTCCTTATATCCCCAGTCACAAAGCTAGTTAGCGTAAGTTCTTTTCTATTTCAAAAACCCGTATTCTTTACCATCATGTTCTGCTACCTCTCCAGTTCATTGTTTAATAATGCTGCTTAACCTTGCATTCAGTTGAGTAAATGTTTATTGAGTGCCTACTGTGTGCCAGGAATTGTGTTTGGCCAGAGGTGTGAAACCATGCAATCTGTCCAGTAAACTGCAAGTCACTTATAACTGCCAAAAACTAGGATGCTTTGGGAGGTAATAATTAAATTTTATGTTACTGTAATTCCATCTAACAAGCTATGCTCTTTATTTGCTACTTTTAATTTTATTAAAGCTTTCTTTAAAACGTTGACTGGAACATTATAACATTAAATACTTTATATAGTTACATATATTTTTATCCCCTTAATTTCTCCATATTCCCTTTATAGTTATTTAAATATTTACAGTTATAGTCCATCTCATTTTGTGTTGTACTTTTTCATGAAACTTTTTGTGAATGATTTCTTTTACTTTTAAAGCCTTCCTGTTTATCACTTAAATGACTGCTTAATAAACTCCATCAAAATTGTATTACTTCATTCAGTCAAATTAAAATTGAAAATTATGTGGTTCAAAGTAGTAAAGTTTATTTGCATTACCTCCCTGCTGTTGGTTTGCTATAGCAGAAATAGAAAACTCTCACATTGCAAGGCCAGTCTTGTCCACAGTATTGACAAGATTTAGTGTGCCTGTCTGGTAGGCAGCTCCTTCGGTCTTTTTCATTTCCTTGGAAAATACTTAGAGTCAAGGCTATTACTATGCAGGGGATAGATATTTTCTATAGTTCTTTGAACATCTAAATTGGTGTAGATGGGTATACTGACCTTGACTCTGTGGCTTTCAGATAGTTGGCATTTGGATATTTTTATGTTCTTAGATTTATTTGTGACCTTTTATTTTAGAATGGATTCTTTCTTCTTGGCTGAAATGTTTAAATATCTTTACCTGTTATTTGCGGATAAAGAAGACATTATTTTTGACATAGAAGATTATATCTTCACAACAGAAGCTCATCTGTTACCTCTTTGGCTCTCTACTACAAATCAAAGCATCTCTAAGAGGAACATCGTAGGTTATATTTTTTTAATCAAATGTCTTATTCTCTTTTTAATCTCTCTGTGTTTATTTTTCCAAGTGAAAAATAATCCATGACTAGAATTGAGTAACTAGTGTGGTAGAAGAAAAAATGCTCTTGATATTTTCTTATTTTGTTCTTTTATTGTGTCCTATATACAATTTACATTTTATTTAATGTTTCCTTTGTACAAACTATAATGTTAAGTAAAACAATTATTTTTATTCACATAGCATTCTTTTATATTATAGACTTCAGAATATACAGAACTGGATGACAGTAATTTTGATTGGACTTGTCCAAATACTCAGATTCTCTTCCCTAATGACCCATTGTATGCTCAGAGCATTCGTGAACCCTTGAAAAATGTGGTGGATAAGAGCTGTCCTAGAGGGATCATCAGAGTGTAAGATGTCTTATTTTATGTTTGTTAATATCAAAGTTATTCTTAGTAAATGATAGAGAATGTAAGAGTATAATAGCCAAGAAGACATTCATTTAGACCAAAAATATTGACATATGTATTATTGATTAAAATAAAAATTATTAGTAAAGTTAGATAGCACAGTTTATTTTGCAAGGATTTTTTTTCATTTTGGAAATTTTCTATTTTGTCATTTATTTAATGAACCAAGGACAGTAGATTCTTCAGTAACTGGAACTCAAACAAGTGGCAAACTTTTTTTGCCAGTTAACAGAGAGTTTGCTTACATTTATCGGGCATCTACCAATCCCTATGGATGCCAATTTACTGAGAGTCTACTATAATAATAGTGAGTGGGCAGCATATAATAGTTTTTAACTTGTGTAGCTCACTTTTATACAGAATAGTTTTATCAAATATTCCTATATGTCTTATATATGTAGAAAATATTTTGGTTTTTACCTATAGTTTCTGTGTAGTGCTAATAGTTTCTTTTGTTTGGTTGTATTTTTTGACAAGGTACTTATTCTTGGTTGTCCAAAATGAGTTCATTTTCATACAAATAGTTAAATTAGAAAGGCCATTACTAACAAATAAAAATAAAAATTTTAAGTGAATGTTATTCATGGATTTAACTATTGTTTCGCTTTTAAAATTCTGGGAGAAAAATCTGCTTTTTGAGGAAGAAAGCAATAGTAAGAGATCCCAAAGCCAGGCTATTCTGTACTTTCAGCTGGTAACATAATCTGTTGAGTAATCTTATAGATGATATGCATGATTTTATAACTATATTACATTTGAAAGTTATAACAACTTAATAATCACCTAAATTATATGTAGACAAATACCTGTTTTGAGTTATTCCATTTTCACTAGTTCTAAACCTAGCAATATTGCAAATATCTAACATTATTTTTATTTGCTTTATGTTTTTCCCCAGTTCAGATTTGTAGTTTTTTAAGCCTTGCCTATAATTACTTTTAGCAGAGAGGAGAGTTTCAGGAGTGGAGCTAAACCCCCTCTGAGAGCCAGAGATTTCATGGCCACTAACCCTGAGCATTTAGAAATCTTAAAGAAGATGGGGGTGAGTTTGATTCACCTCAAAGATGGGAGAGTCCAGCTGGTTCAACATGCAATCCAAGTAAGAAATTGCTGTACTAATCAGATACCTCCTCTCCTTTTGTCTCATTAGCTGTCATAAGATAATGAATTTGGTTTTTTTTAAACTTTTAATGTGTAGTTTAAAGTTAGAGAATTAGAATTTTAGGACTTGGAAGTATAGCCATCTAACTCAACCATTTCATGGTATAAAACAAGTAAATCACAAGTAGGTTGGGTGATTTGTTAAAGGTAATGAAGTCAAATGTAGGACTTGGGTCTTAAGTTTTTTCTCAGTGCCTTGCCTTTCCACTACTTTTATTTAGAACATGATCTTAAAAGCTAATTATTTTTAATGTTTATATTGCTGGATTTTACAATAGTTTAGTTTCCAAAGAGCTATAGAATCTAAGTATTTTATTCACTGAAGAAATAAAAATTTGTATTTATTTGTCTATACCTTGGAAAATAATATGCCTTTTGGAGATATTTTTTATTTTTTTGTTTTAAAAATTTTCATAACATGAAGTCTTTAAATTGTTTTATTAATATGTTAAGTCTGAGAAACTACTTAATAATTTCAATCTACAACCATAATCAGATACTTCTAAATTTCAGATTCAACCTTCACACAACCTCACCTTCCCCTCAGATTTCTCTCTCATCTCTGTTCTTGCCACATCCATATTCTGTCTGCTTCCTTAAGTTTCACTTGCCCTCACTCCTCAGTAGTGGCAGTGGCATCTGTGATGACATTGCTTTCACTCAGGCCGCCAATGACATAATTGCCACCCAGTGGCCTCTTAATCCTTATGTGATGGAACTTTTCTGTAACTGTTGGCTGGCCCCCTTTTAACACAGATCCCTTTTTGGCTTCCAGGGCATTATTCTTTCAGCATCCATTTTTCTGCTTCTCCGTTCATTGCTTTGTAGATGCCTTTGTAGCTCTCCTTTCTTGGCACAACCACTCAGTGTTGGCACTACCACAGACTCTGGGTCATGCTCTTCTCTCTGTACTCTTCTTCAACAGCCACATCTGTTTCTGCAAGCTCAGCTGTCATCTTAGTGTGCTTGATTTCTTAGCTATGTATATGTAACCTCGATCTCTTAACTTTACTCATAAACCCAACTTTGATCTACCTGTCATACATTTTTACATCTCAGTCTCTGTCTAAACCTGAATTACCTCTTTCTGCCCCCACCTCTGTGCATCTCTCCTCATTTTTTTTCTCCATCTCAGTAAACTCTTACTCTCTGCATCACCGAAACTAGAAATCTTAAAATAGGCTTGAATATCTCTGTCTCTTGACTCCTCTCTGTCCTCTAACTCCTCCTATCAAGTTCCATTGACTTTTCCTGTAAAGTGTCAGGAAGCCATCTTTTTTCTACTATAGTCAGGCAGTCTTCACCTTTTCCTCTGTTAAGACTCAATTCAAATGTCATTCTAAATATTCCTCAGACCCACACAGGCAGAATTGATCTCATTACCTTGTCCACTGTCCCACTAGGAACATTTTATCATAGCTAGTTTTATTAATACATGTCTGTCCTCTAGATAAAAACTTCTTAAAGTAAAAGACTCTCCTCAGTTTCTAGTTAAATGCTGGGATATAATAGGTGCCTGTAAATGTGTTTTGGACTTAATCTGGTTGTTGGTTCATAATTTCAAACAAGGGAGTATGGACTAGGTATGAGGTTTATTTCTTAAAAGGGGAAACTGGAAAAACTGCAAAGTGAGCATTTGATCATTGCGTGGCAGTCTAGTTCTCAATTTGTATCAAAGTGGTTTATAGAACAGTGAAAGAGATAATGTAAAAGTTACAGATGTAATTTTCAGAAAATATTTCCAGAAGTAATATTTTTTAGAACAGACCAGGCCATAAATATTGGTAGGGGCCAAAACTGAAAGGAGAAATTTTAGAGTAAAAGACTAGAGTGCAAAAGTATTTAAGAAATCAAAAAGTTTCCAGAATGAAAGGATAAAATTTTCTGTTTCTTTTCTAGGCTGCTAGTTCAATTGACGCTGAAGATGGGTTGCGGTTCATGCAGGAGATGATTGAGTTGTCGAGTCAGCAACAGAAAGAGCAGCAGCTGCCTCCACGAGCTGTGCAGATTGTCTCCCACCCGTTTTTTGGCAGGGTGGTGTTGACGGCTGGCCCTGCTCAGTTTGGGCTAGATCTATCTAAACATAAAGAGGTACGTACACTTATAATATGCTTGTTGAAATTGAATTTAAAATGTTGTTTAACTATTGTCTAATTTCTTAGTCTCTTTTCTAATTTAGGAGCTTTATTTTTAAAAAGCTAAATAATCAGTATCCCAGAATAAAGTTAAAAGCATATCTTGAAATTTTTGAGTCATAATTTAAATGTACAATTCAAGAATTCTTACAGAATTTCACTTAAAATATTCTCCAGGTACTGTTTGATTCTTGATATACTCTCTAAATCTAGTACCTTTAATTTATCTAAAAATGGTTTTCAGACTTGATAACAGGAACCTTTCTTTGAACAAAAGTATTAACTTAGAGGCTTAATATAGAGAATAAAAGCAGAGGTGCTCAAATGGCTGTGGAGAGCGTCAGACGCCAAGTTCCCACTGAGCAAGCTTGGGAGACCACTAAGTTCATTCATTCTCTATACTTATAATGTAGGAAACAAAGACCTACATAGCCAAATGGCTTACAAGTTCATCTAACTGACTGGTTGCAGAGCTGGGGCCAGAACCCAACTATCCTGATAATCTAAAGGCAGTGCTGTTTGAACTCTTATTACCCCTAATTTAGATTTTTTCTACCGTGTATTTTAAAGCTATATAGGTTTATAGATGGGTTCATCCATTCAACAGCTCTTGAGTCCCTGTATTCTAGGCACTGTTTGAGATGTTTGCTGTATATCAAGTTTACAAAAACCATGAAGATCCATGCCCTCATGAAGTTTACATTTTAGAGGAATATGAAAACATCTTTATACTAACAGATTTCATATCAGTTCTCTGGTGGATTTAATTTTTCTAGGAAGAAGTACTGCTTACAGATTCACATAGACTAAATCCATTTTTTTCCTCTTTTGAAAATGTTTCCAGTTATCAATGATGGTTTTAAAATGGTTCCCAGCTGTTGTGGGGTTGGTGTGGGTGTGCAGTGACTCTGCCCACAGGTTCCAACTTTACCATTTACTATTAACATTGTGTCTTTGAGCAATTTATGTAACCTGAGTCTCAGTTTTCCTTTCTGTAAAATGGAAATATTTTTATTCCGTTCAGTGTCGTTATACTGATCAGGGGTAGTAATTTACGTAAAAATGCTTTGTATACTGCAAAGTATGACAAATATTGGTTGTGTGCTATGATAGGCAAAATGTTCAAAACAAAAGTGTGTGCCTACATATATATTGGATACCTTATCATTAGAAAACAAGTGAGATATACCTAAAGCTCTAGATCAGGGGTCTCCAAACTACGGCCTGCGGGCCGCATCCGGCCCGTGAGGCCCTCTCATCCAGCCCGTGGAGACCTTTTTATCTGAATAAAATAATATTAAATAAATAATTTAAAACAACATCTATGTTTTGATTCTTTTTTATTTGGACCTTGAGTGTGTAGTCGGCCCCCAAACTGCTATTTGATAGTTAATGCGGCCCACGGGCTGAAAAGTTTGGAGACCCCTGCTCTAGATGCTGAATTTTATTTAATGACTAGATAATGATTTGAGAAGGTAAAAGAATATTTAAGTTACTTTTATTTCTAACAGACAAGAGGATTTGTTGCAAGCAGTAAACCATACAATGGTTGTTCAGAGCTTACTAACCCCGAGGCAGTCATGGGAAAAATTGCTTTGATTCAAAGAGGACAGTGCATGTTTGCAGAAAAAGCCCGCAACATCCAGAATGCTGGAGCCATTGGTGGCATTGTTATTGGTAAGTAAAATTTCACATCATTTTGTTGAGATAATTTTTAGAATTTTTTCCCAAAAAATTATAGCAAAGAGTTTGTCATGAGATTAGTAGTGGACGTGATTGGTGTTGCCAGTAAAACAGTATTTAGCAGTTCTATTATTTAACCCAAATAAAATAGCAATAAGTGCTTACTTCAATTTATAGTGGAAAAACCACTGTAGTCATAATTATTCTTTGTGAATAGTATATAAAACAACTGTCAATTTGTAGTTTTGTGAACATAATGCCATTAGAGGACATCTTAATAAAATTTTATTCATTCTTCTATCTTCATCATCCAAGTCTTTGAATTTTCCCATTTGGGGGTTTTTCATAAGCATATGAAATTTTTACAATCATAATCATAGAATTTTCTGTTCCACTTTTTTCATGTAATATTTTTCTGTGTATTTCAACAAGTAGTTCATTTAATTTATTTATAATAGTTTACAGTTGTTCACAATTATAAATAGCACTTCACTAAGCCACTTCGGGCATAGATCATTTTACTTATTTTGAATTATTTCCTAAGGCTAAATTTTTAGGAGTAGAATTAGTGGGCCCAAGAAGTGTGTTTGTTTTTATGGTTCTTTATGTATAAAAGTAATGCTACTAACAGGTAAAGACCAGTAAAGATTGGTGGATAGACCTTTTGAATCGACAACTGTTTTTGTTTGCTGTCTTCATTTTCTGGCTAGATGACAATGAGGGGAGCAGCAGTGATACTGCCCCCCTTTTCCAGATGGCAGGTGATGGAAAGGACACGGATGACATCAAGATCCCCATGCTGTTCTTATTCAGCAAAGAAGGAAGCATCATCCTGGATGCCATCCGGGAGTATGAGGAGGTGGAAGTGCTCCTTTCCGACAAAGCGAAAGATCGAGGTAAGGGCAAAAGCCATTTGCTTTTGATGCAGGTCAGCATTAGTACTACTAGTGTGATAACCAAAGTGACTTACAAAAAAATGATTTTGGGTTCAGTGGTAAAATAAGTAAAATTTTTAGAAGATGGTTTCAAAATATATTTTTCTTTTGAAAATAAGAGCAGTGAAAGTTACTTGGCTTCATTTGCCAAGTTGGAAGTTTATAGAATGTTATTTTAATATGTAATTTATAATTTTTGCTATAATTCTGCTCAGTGACAAAAATACAAGAGATTATAACAAGAGATTATATCAGGAGAGTCATTGTAACATCCACAAATGTTAACCATTCATTTTCACTAATGCTACTTTTTTTTTAAATAAAGAATAAAATGAGATGGTATGGAATGGTGTACAAAATAATATAGTAATTGTGTTTCACCAGGCCACCTGTAATCAAATGACCACTGCCATGAAGGTGGTAGAAATCTAGCAGCTTCTCTCCACTGGGATCTATTTATAAGCTACAAGAGCTGCAAGTGGCTGATGTCTATAGAACAAGATAGCATGCCTTATTAATTCATGAGAGTATATATAGTCCAAATGTTTGGACTAGGTCAAAATGTTTGTTAGTAATTTGGAAGTTCTTTGAAACCCAAATTGTTGTATAAATGTAAGATTTTACTAGTATTTCTTATATTTTCACACCCAGGAATAGGAGAGAAGGGAGGGAAAGTGAACGACATAGACTGTGGTCCTGCTTATGGTAGCAGTCTTTCTTACCTGTTCTCCTCCTGTCCTTAAGTTGATAAAGTTCTATAATTTGTATAGGGTTGTGGAATCTCCTGGGATGCTTATTTGACAGATAACATAGGTAACTGATTCAATTCATTATAACTCCCAAGTGAAACAGTAAAAAAAAATAGCAATTATCTAGTGCTGGTCAAATCAGTGTTTTGTCTTCTTATATTGCTCTCTTTTAAATATCAGCTATTTAAGACCAATGGAGTGAGTAGGATATATATATGTAAGGGTGATATAGGTGGGAACAAAACAGAGTAGAAAGGATTTCTAATTTTCTTTAATACTCCTATATATCTGATATATTTTCTGAGCCCCTTTTCTAAATTCAGTTCTTCTTTCCTACATAAAAGGGCTGTACAGAAAGTATCCAGCTATGTAACTGTCCTTGTTATATTGACAATGGTTGGATTTTTTATGGACAGCCCTCCATATGCATTTAGGCACATCAAACACAGGCAAATTATTATTCCATGTAACTCTCTAATGCCTTTGCTTTTTCCCCCCTATTTTGTGCTACCATTGGAATTACAGCAGCAATATTAAAAGGTAAAATGATTCCAAGCTACATTATTAATAGTAGTAAGTATCTTGCCTTAATACATAAATTATATGTATATGTGGATATATATACATACACACATAACCATGTGTATGCACATGTACATATGTACATAATTTTGTTTCAATGGATACCATAACATCTGATTTAATATAGGTTTTCATGTCTAGCGAGCTGTCCCATAATAATTCTTTATTTTGTCATAACAAATGCTATAAATGAAATGTCCATATAATATGAATTCACTCATCCATGCCCATGCAAGAGTCACTAACAAAGACATTGTTTGGCATGTATTCATTTTGATCACTTTTTATTTGAATACAATGTAAAATATTTATTGACTTGTTTTAAAAACTTGTATGTCTGTAGGGGTGCATGGGATTAGGACTGTGATATTATATTAAAGCATGTGCTTCTCATACCAGAGATAGGTTATGAGAAAAGATAAATTCTACTACTACATGAAAATGATCTGAACAGTATTCCTTTAAGAACCTTGAAGTAAAAGGGCTTTATTTAAATAATATTTATTTTAAAGTTTAGATAGTCTATATTAATAAATTTATTGAACTGTGATTCTATTATAGAGTGATCTTTCGACAAAAAGTCTTAAAAAGCTCCCCTTTTTGTACAGTTCTTTCAAGAACTATACAGCTATTAACTAAATCAGTAGCAACTTACAGTATACTTATTAAGCTTTATCAGCGTAACAAAAAAATGATAATAGTTTTATTATATCAACTACTTTATTCACACATGCAAATACCCTGAGAAGGCAGTGGTTATCATTCATTTATCCTATACCCTTACTGCATGTGTTTGTGTAGGTTCCTGAGTCCTATCACAGAATATTGAATCTGACTCTGCAGGCTGGGAATGAGAATGTGAAGTTTTAAACAAGCATCCCAGGTCATTGTATTCAGGTACACTTTGAGAAATACTGGACAAGACCAAGAAGACACCCCTTTTTTGTCACCCAACTATGTATCTGGACATACTGTACCCCCAAGGGCATTATGTAGGACTATGTAAGTCCACCAAACAATAACGTCCTTAAAATCTGAATAAAATGTCCTCCATATTGCTTTTTCTAAAATCGCTTTCCACAAATACATATTTTCCTTATAAAAAGTTTCATAGTTTTGCTCAAGCTGTTCTTCCCACGTATTAATACAGAAAACAGAAGCCCCAGAACAAGCCCCATTCCCACTCCCACCTTTTTTTTCTGATAAGTCCCAGCCATTAAAATAGAAATAGCTGCCGCAGTCCTATCTGCCAGCCAAAGTGTTCAGATAGCTAATTACAGTCATCCCCTTTTTATCCCCAGTTTCACTTTCCATGGTTTCAGTTACCACGGTCAACCACGGTCCACAAATATTAAATGGAAAATTCTGGAAATAGACAATTCATGTTCTACATTGCATGACTTTCTGAATGTGAACCATCCAGCATACCCACGCAGTATACAGTACCTGCCTATTAGTCATTTGGTAGCCAGATCAGTTATCAGATATTTTGAGAGACCACATTCACATAATTTTTATTATAATATATTGTTATAATTCTTATTAATTATTATTGTTATTCTTACTGTGCCTAATTTACAAATTAAATTTTATCAGAGGTCTGTCTACTTGGAAAAAGCATGGTATTATATATATAGGGTTCAGTACTATCGGCAGTTTCAGGCATCCACTGGGGGTCTTGGAACATAAGCCCCGTGGATAAGGGTGGAGTGCCGTATACAATCTTCTTCAGAACCAAAGAATTAGTAATGTATCAAGTAGAAATGTTGCTTTTTCAGTCAAACCAGTCACACTTCTAAAAGTTGTCATCGATAGAAATTCCAATACATGTCTCTCATGTATCCCATCTTTCCAAA
>PVKE010037563.1:0-15844 GCA_004027555.1 Craseonycteris thonglongyai
ATGGCAGTGCATTTCATGAGGTAAATATACCAAATACCAATTAATTTAAACTATTCTTAGAAAACATTAGCCCTTTTTGGTTTCTGCTCTTAGTATAACTATAGTGTATGGTCTTGCTTTAAGGGTAATTGATTTGTAGTTGCTCACTTTGAGGATGTTTATCTGTTCACTTTAGGAAAAGATCATGTTAAATATGACCATATAGCCAATCATGCATTATCTATTTAATCTCTGGATTACTTTTATATCAGATTCTTATACTTAACATAAGTAAAATTAATGTATGCAAAGAATGAAGTGAGATGTTACCTCTAAACAGGTATAGGCAGCTTGAGAATTAGTTACTTCCAAAAGGATATAGAACCTCTTCTAGGAGTGGTAGAGAGTGTGCAGGATAACAAAAAATATTAATAAAAATTATATGTGAGTTTTGATTAGTCTGTAATCTAAGGTATAGGAGATAGGACAAGCTTAAGGAATCAGATCTGTCTTCTAAGTTTTAACTCCCTCCCTTGCTAGCTATGTTAACCTTCAAGCAATTCAGTAAACTTCTGAGTTTCAGTTTCTTCATCTGCAGAGCTAACATTTGCACTACTTACTTCATCAGATTACTGAAGATAATGTACAGTAAAATATGACAGTGCTTATCAATGGAAAAGCACACCAACAAATATTATTATTACCCCAATTATTAAAATGTGGACCTACATAAAATTTTAAATAATTACCACTTAGGGGCACAAGGCATGCTCACTAGAACAAACAGCTCTGAGGGGAAACCATGCATACATTTCAATTATCAATGGCAATGATTAAAAAAAAAAATATCACACAAAGATATAATACAAAGGGATGATTTTAGAGAAAACACTGAAAGACATACATTTGGTCAACTTAAGACCTTTAAAATGACTTAGAATGACTTATAGCATATAAAGAGGTATTTAATCTTTAAGTAGAGAAAGTTGCCAGTCACCTGCAAGAAAAACAAGCATTATGGGCATTCCAAAGACAAATGGAAGAAAATTCCATCACTTTTGACTGTAAACCAGGCTTCTCACAACCATGTTAATGTTTCCAATAATTAGACATACTCTCAAAGAGATAAATTATAACGTCTACTTCTAAATCACATCCACTGTGAACCTGCATGAATGCAAGGTATACAACAGAGTTCTTCTAACTCCACTGGGATCTCACAACATTACATACCCTTTATGCTCACTTTATGTTCCATTAAAAACAATGGAAATACAGGGAATACTTCAAATTTAAATATTTTACAAATCCTTATTATGCAGTTTTCCTATTGTTGTAATACTCCACACTCTGGTAGCCTTGTTTGTTTGACTGGAAAATTAAGTTGAAGTAGCACATTAACCCTTCCCTTCAAATATGCCTTTTGATGTTAGTTCTTATACAAAAAAGAAAAAAAGAATTAAGTGAACAACCAGAAACAAATGAAGATGCAAGGGAAGAGATAAATGAGACATGATCCATTAAGTATAAAAATATGCAGTTTCAAATTCCAAATAATTTAATAACTCTTCGTTATTTCATATGTATCTGGAAATGGAACAGATACATGTCCTGATCCTGTCACAAGAGGTAGAATTCCCGCATTTGGTACAACATTCCAAGACAGGGTTAAAGTGACATTCCTGTTTCCCCTATAAAAAGATATAATAAACAGATGTCAGCAGAAATATTTGTGGTTCACTAAAAACATTTCAATTAAAAGCACTGGGGTGTCAAGAACTTTATTCATATCAGCTATTCCTAACTGGAATCCTAATCTCCAAACAAAAGTTTTCTCAAGTCTTTTAAAGTCCAAAAACACTGGTAAATACTGACATTCTATCTGCAGACATCCCATGATCACATACCTAAACTCATTCAGTTACTAGAACTATCAACCAAAAACTTAAATGAGTAAAACATAAAGAATATAATTAGAAATTTGAGCTAGAAATCAGAAGATAACTATTTGAACCCTAACTCTATTATTATCTAGATTGGCAAACCTGAACAAACAAAAATCTGTCATGGTTTAAAATTATTCATCTGCAAAACCAGGTTTGGCTAAAATAACTCCCCCACAAAATCCTTCCCAACCTTTACTCACAGAATGGAAAAGCTAAAAATGACCCAAAACATCAATTACTCTAATTCCTTCATTTTGTATATGGAAACTGAGGTTCAAAGGAGTTAAGAGAATGAAAACTAGAAACCTCAGTGTCAATTGGCCCATATGCTATTTCCTCATGAATGTTTCCCTGGCAAGTACCTCTTGTCTGAAAAGGAGCCCTTTGAGCATCACAGTCCTACTCCAATATGGGCAAGGCCAGGCCACCTGGGTACTTAAGAGTAGGCTTTAAGAGTCTGGCTATTACATTTCACATATGGCAAGAACTGAACACTTATCTGAGATGCCAGTTTGTACACAAGATTTCTACCTCATTTTCCAGATCAGATCTGTTTATATACTTAGCTTCTCTCTCATCTTTCTTCTTTTTACACTCCAACATTTTTCTTCAAGATAAAAATACATCTTTCTCTCCCCTTCCCATTTCATTAAATGAAAAACATACAAACAATTGCTCACTTGAGACCATTTCCATCGTCAAAGAAAAAATATTTTGTTTTCATATCTTTCAACAGCAGCTTCGGATTATCACCTCTCAGAACAATCTTGTCCCAAAGGACAACTTGGTTCAGAGCCTACATTAAAATAAAAATTAGATTAACTCAGACATAGCAAATGTGCCACTTAAAATTAAAAGTATTGGTAAGCAAATAATTTATAACAATAAATCCAACTTTCAGGGAATTGCTAAAATTTTAAAGCACACAAAATGGTAGTAAGTGGGTAGATATAATAAGGGGTCAAACTTTTCTTGGACAAAAGATACACCTTTAAAAAAAATCATTCCTTTTGTTAAGGCAATTGTTACTATTTAGGCTCCTCAAAGCTCAATACAAGGTTTTAGACCTATATGCTCTCCAGAGTGAGGCTCTTGGAGAAACAGAAGGAAATAGCATGCTTGGAAAGAAAGCATTCCTTTTTTTTTTTTTTTTTAATTTCATTCTTTTTAAGATTTATTGTTTGAGAGGCAGGGGAGGGAATAGAAGGGGAGAGGGGAGGGAATGGAAGGGAAGGGGCAGAGGAGGAGAGGGAAAGGGAGGGGAGGAGAGGGGAAGAGCCCAGAGCAGTCTCCACAGTTGTACACCATTAGTTGTGACATAGTTTCATTCCACATGGGTGGGTGTGGAACCGAGCTGGGGGTCTCATGCATGGGAAGCATGAACCTTCACCACCATCCCAGTGGTTACCAGTTGTGCCACAGTTCATCATATGGGTTTGCACAAACCAGGGCTGGGATTCAATCCACGGTTGCAAGATAAGCGCTCAACCTATTGAGCTATCCTAGCCTCCCCAAGGAAGGATTCTTTTAAATCATTTTTTCTATAAATTTCAGAGACCCTCCAACTCAGAAAGGACACTGTATGGAGCCAGGGAAACAGTTCCATCACAGTGTTAATATAGGTCACTGCTGCCAGATTATCTCACAACTTATGTATCACCAAGGTTTTTAAATTATCAAGGAATCACTAAAGAAATTAAATGCTCTTAATGTTTTTTTGCATTAAAATAAAACATAGGCACTTGTTTTATTATGGCAAAATTCTGTAAGTCAGACAACCCTGTTAAGCCACTACTTTGACATCTCACACACAAATTCTGTTTGGAAATTTGGGGACATAAAATGAAGAGAAAACACATTTGTGAACACTAATAAATCCTAAGAACTGTGTTCTTATTAAGCTATCATCAATTAGTTTGTGAAGCCAACTGTTCAGTGTATGGTGACTGCAGTAACTAAAAATAAATGTGGAATAGTTTTCTGAAAGAAGGTTCAAATAGACACCTTAAAGCATCCTTCTAACATTAAACAGAAGCATCACAACAGAGAAACACAGCATCAAAGGTATGCTAAAGTGAAATGACTTTTTATGTATATTCATTCATTCACCAAAGCAATAATCTGTCATTTGAAATTGTATTAAATTATTAGTCATACTAGAGTAACCAGAATTATGAATCTAGAGCTATCTATCATCAAGGTAAGAAATATTTGGATGATTGAGATTTGTAGGATAATATGTGTGTTTACAGTTGTTACTCTTATCTTCAGAAAGTTTTTTCTAATTGTTCATTTTAATACTTTGTTGATTCTCAAGGGCAGGGAGTAAAACTTATTCAACCCAGTATTTCCAGAGCCTAACAAATATCTCGCATGAAATATGTTCAAAATAAAGGTACTGTACAAGAACTGAAGCACTAAAAATTTCACTCAAATGAAAAAACAAAAAGCCAATCCACAGATAAAGTTCACTGATCTATCAGTCCTTGAAAAGGAATAAAACTCAAAATACAGAAGTTGATTCATTTCTAACTACAAAATACCTCCAGTCTATACTGATGGCAAACATAAGGGTAACTCAGGTAAAAACAACACAGAAGTACATTTTAATTCCACAAGTGTCACCTTTGTATTTTAATTCACTTATCATTCACTTGACACTTTTAGGATAGAAATTTGTTTTAGCAATATTCTATATAAATATCTCAACCCTTACTCTATCTGCAACAAAAGCTCTAAATCACACTAGAGTGATAAATTTCTATCACAGACTAATAGTGTTCTAATACATTTTAATCTAATAGGTTAATAACTTCTAATTATAACACTTCTGATAAACTCAAATTTATGATAAAAGACTAAGTACTCAAACTGGTGAGTCCCATACAATGCCAAAATAAAGCAAAACATTTCTCAATAGAGATTAATTTATATATATGGCTTAATAAGACTATGGAAACAGCTCATAACACAATAAAATATATAAATATTTATATACATTTTAAAATGATCTCAAAGATGATTCAAAACCTAGTTATCCTCACAGCTTTTGATTACATATCTGAGTAAGCAGAACTGAAAGCACTGGTTACAAATTTTGTTTACTCAAATGTCTGTCTAACTCTGCAACTATAGCTGTGGAGAGAAAGTATTTTAGCTCAGAGTACTACAGCTGGGCAGCAATGCTATCAATCCATCTGCTGGTATGCTCAAAGTTCAGCAACATCCTTTCTGATTTTATCACTGGAAGTGGTCTCCAAAGGTTTTTGATCACAAAATATTTTTATTACAAATTCCAAAATACGAACCTTTATTTATAAATTATGTACATAGTACACATGACTATTATCATTAAAAAACATCAACAGTCAATTGAAATGGCCATTTCAAACGGTCTTCTTGACTAATGTTGAATTTTATCAGCCAACTTTTTATGAGATCTAGGTTCTTTCTTTGTTTTCTTAATACTTTAATGTCTGAGCAGCTCAAGAGGACCAGACACATAAGCTCTGCCACTTCTCTGTCATTTATATGTGCTTGGACCACTAGCATTATCTTCAAAAAGATTTCTTTGTAAGAATCTTTTTAAGGAATGTTTCCATCTTGTGAGGATTAGTTTATTAAAACTAGAATATATAACCCACTTAATTGGTTATAGATTGCAAAACTTTGCAAAATGCTAAATGTGAATGAATAAAAGGTCAACCAACAGCATGGTCAACCTTTTGCCCTACAAGATTCCTCTTCCTCCTCCAGATTATTTGAATGTTTTAGGAAATATGTGACCACAGACTCAGGGTCTGAGTATTAATATCAGTCCATATAGCAAGTCTTAGTAAAGTCTTATGTCTTTCTTTTTATATTTTAAATTGAGAAATACACAAATAGACTTATGGTTTCCAGTACGGAATATAAGAGGCTGAAAGTTGCCACTCCATCCTAACATCCAGTAAAAAGCTGAACAAATTTAAAAATTGCAACCCTTTTTAGATCCATAACAGAATAGTAGCTCTTAATTGTTTTCCTTAAATATCTATATATCACCTTGCATGTACCCCATTCTGGACCACGATGCTACAGAACGGACAGAAAAAATAAAGGCAGAAGCTACCAAAGAAGATATTTTCTTAGTAGAGTCATCACATCACTGTACACATAGGCTTGTGATTTTTATTACTCAAGTCAGATATTTTGAATATATATATTTTCCATTTTTTTCATAAAGACTACTGTTTTACATATCTACTAAAATGCTCATACATGCATACTTACATTATTTTTTGTTGAATATTCTGCCGATAAATAAAGAAACAACTGCTTAACATTCCAATCAAATATATTCTCTAGATGTAAACAAATTAAGGAGTATATAAATCACAAAGCAGCACACAACTTTAAAACAGATCTTATTCTTTGATATATATAGCAACACAAATACTAAAACAGGGAAAAAAAAAGAGGTGGCCCAGAAACATACTAAGATAGTATTTTAATAAAAATGTATTAACGATAAATATATTACAAAAATCCAGTTCATTCCAAAGTCAAAAAATACTAATCAAAATATCACCATCCTCCCCTAATCCTCTAAGTATTCTTAGCTGAGATACTTTGATTAATAACAACAAAGAAATACAAAATTTAGTTTTCTGCAACATCAACTCACTAAGTCTAAAAAGGAAGAGGATTTAATAATTCAAGCACATGATTCAGAACTGGAGTTCTAGAGTATAACCAATCATGACAATTTAAATGTAACAATATGCAAACGTGAATTGGGCTCCAGTATTAAACAAAGTATAATAAATTGTACATATTGCTTTTGGAAACATGCCAGGAGAGATGAAAATATCTCAACACACTAGGTACTTTGGAAGAATATGCACCTGAACATCAATCTGGTTTCATCAGTTTACCACAATGAAAAAAAAAAAAAAAAAAAAAATCACCAGTTAACTACAGGTGTAATTTCACTGAGAAATGAAATGAGTTAATGTTTGGATTTTATTAAACATTACATGTAAATGACTAACTCATTATATGTGTTTATATACTAATAGTAACATGTTCAAGACATGTTGCTTCTAGATGTGCATATCCACTGAGAATTACTACTTTAGAATTGAGAAGTCTAGGATAGCTCTTTGTAAGAACATGTACAATTTCAAGTTTTAGGAGCAACATTAAGAAAACTAAACTACAAATGATGAGATTGAGCATATATAAATACAGTTAAGGTATATGTTTCACTGTAATTGTCCAGATACACAGTTATTACTTTCACACTAGATCCAAACTGCCTCTTACTAGATTTTTTTTTTTAACAACATGAAGACTTAAATGCAGTCACAAAGTTTAGCATAAAATACTTTTGATGGTGTACTGTTTCATGAAAAAATGCCTACAGAACTAATTCCTGGCCTACTTCTAAACCCAGTAATTTATTTCTAAAAATATCAAATTAAAAGTAATTCCATAGTAGTAAAGAGACATATCAGGTAAACTCAGATACATGATGTGTTTCAAATGTTCAGACAGTTGCTTTACACAAGTTCAGACAGTTCAATCTTCATAACCAATTTTAATCCTGAGGTTTTAAAAAGGCAGTGAGATCTCACTACAAGTGGCAGGGTATAATGCTGCCAACATATTAATCTAAGACCCTAAATGATTAAACTGGCCAAAATGATAAGAGTCAAGAGGTGGAAACTCAAGATAAAGAGAAAATATTCAAATCACCATCATTTTAAAGTAATTCCTAACTGTTACAATTTCTCTGACTCTTATTATAAAAGTACTTAGAAAAAGAACTATAGTGGCAAAATGCTAGTATGGTTTACCAATAATCCTTTTCATAACGAACTTTCAAAATGTAACAGACACAATTCACTTAAACGTTTCTGTTGGCTATCACAAAACATCAACATACTCTTTGAGATTGTATTATACATAAAATATTCTAAAAAGTAGGCTGGTAACATTCTTCCTCTTGTAATCCAAAAGATCTATCTTTCCAAAATACAGATTCAAACTATATTGGAGTTTTCAATCTATGTAATGTTTCTGTGAAGAATTTACTGTACATTCACACGATTACTCCTGAATCAATAAATAAGTGTTCTCCAGCCGTGAATGAGGAGGTATTAACACTGATGGAAACATAGGTCTAGAAATTTCCAAGGTTTAGTTGAGTCATACTCAGTATCCACCAAATCAACAATCAGCATGTATATCATTATAAAACTATAGAAAAGCAATAAAATCTTTTCTTAAAGGATATCTGCAGTTATATCAAATGTAATGAATCCCAGATCACTTCTTTCTCTAGGTCCAGTGAAGTCTTCTACATTTTTTCTAGGAGTAAAAATAAAGGTTTTACCATACTGCATAAATAACAGCATACAAGAGTCACATAATTATCTACATGAAGCGAAAGTCAGCATCTAGTTGTATGCACACAGGTGAAACAGCAATTCCACAAAGAAACAAGTAAAAATCAGAGAAATTTCTAAATGTGTAAACAGGAAAAGCATTTAAATTCAATACAAACATACATCTTCAGCTATCTTCATATATCTCCAAAGAATCACTAACAAAAATCTACGGAGAGATTAAAAACAGTAAAAACTCTATATACTTGATGTCAAGCAATATGGTAGAATGGGTAGAAGACAGTTACAGATGACTACAAGATGGCCTGGAAAACTAAGATAAAATGATAACTGTACTTGTTTATTGTGTTTGTGTTAAGTCCACTATTTTTCCCAAGTATTTCAAACAATACAAGCCTACGTAGTAATTCCATTTTAGACAAGAAAATTAGGGCCCAGAATGGTAAGCAACATGCTCAAAATTAACAAAGCTAACAGTTGTTTAGTATTTACTAAGCGCCAAGCCTTGATAAACCCTCAGAGTTGTTAGAGGCAGTGCTCATTTCCACTGGGGTCTTTATCTTTTTTTTAATCTAAAACCCTGTATATAACATCATCGTAGCGAAAATGGGGTGGGGGGGGCGGTAACTACTAGATAGCAGGCTTGTTGAGATTCTGACAAAGACATAAGAAAATTAAGGTTGAAGAAAAGAACTTGCTGGAAAGTGGAATAGAGAAGAGAACAAGAAAAAAATGCTACGTATCAAAGAAAAAAGTGCTAAGGGATGAAAATCATTATGGAAAAAATAGACAACAGTTAAATGCCAACTGTCATTTCCGAAATTCTATTTTTGGCATTTTGGCAGCTTTATTCAAGCGATTGGCTCTTAAAAAATACACACGCCGTACCTCTCCCTGCATCCTAACCATTCTGCCAATTTCAAAGCAGCTCCAAGTATTTACTGCCTACTGAATGAGAAAAAACAGAAACTGAAAAGGGAATGTCAAACGGGGCAAACTCTGTGCGAAACGGCTCCGCAGAGCCGCTGAGTAAACGCCGGCACGCTGGGGGTTCCGCGCGGTCCGGGGTCGGGCGCGGGGGGCCAAGCGGGCGGGGCGGCGGCGCGGGTGTGCTGTTGTGTTGCTCCCTCATTGGCCGGCCGTGGGAGGAGGGAAGTGAGGAACAGGAAGGAAGCAGAGGCACTGACCTGAGGAACACTCAAAATTAAAATTTAAGAGCAAGCCCGGGAATTTGCGACGGAGGGGTGGGAATCCGAGGGGAAGCCGAGAGAGCCCGCAAGGTTCGTCCGGACGTCTGCCCTGGAGGACCGAAGCCGCCCAAGACCGAAGACCCGCGGCTGCGTGGCGCGGCGGCCCCCCCTGCGCCCCCACCCCGGCTCGGTCCAGGTGCCCTGCCCCGACGCCCGGGCCTCGGCCACACTCACAGCATGATCCGCGAGACGTGCAGCCGCACAGGGACACTCCTATCTTTGAAGGCGGTGGTGATGAAGCAGCCGAAGGTGAGCGCCGCCATCACGCTCAGCGAGAAAGCGAACAGTGAGTTCGCCCGCGACAGCACCGTGTTCATCGCGGCCGTGTCCCCCGAGCCTTGTTCACACGCACACCAAGGACCCCTTTCCGTCCACGGACCCACTCCTAGCGATCCGCGCCGCCTGCGCTGCGCGCGTTCCGGGGCGCGCGCCGCCGCGGCCCCGCCTCCTTTCCGGTCCTCCAACGCGCGCGAGCGAGCGCGCACCCGCATCCCGGGACACACCCACCAGGCGGCGGGACCGCGCCTAAAGGCAACGACTAAGTCGCGCGCGGCCCACCTCTCCTTCCACCACCAATCAGCGATGAGCAGGGGAGGGGCGGTTTTGCGCCACGGAAGACCCGCCTCCTCGTGCTTGCTGCTCCTCTTATGGCCCGGCGCCTTGGTTCGCTTCCTCGCCCAATTCCTTCCGTTAAGTTTTCTGTCATTGCGGCTTCGTGATTACATTTCAATAATTTGCACTTAAAACCATTAGCAAAGCAAGGTAGTTTGGAATGTGTCCTGACTTGTCGCATTTGAAAGCAGCACTTTACAAAACGCCAAGTCTTCCCCTTTTTGTCAGATTGGTCAAAGTTAGAATTTAAGCTTCTTTGGAGGATGTGCGGAGAGGGATGAAAAAGGCCTCCCGTCATACTTTCCACGTCCCACCTGAGTCCACTTCCTATTAATGCTTTGTCTTCCAACAGCAGCTATATCTGTTTTGGACGATAAGTGTTGATGTTATCCTACTATATGCATTTTAACATGGCATGTCCTATAACCAATAGGATGACCTAGATTCTTAAGGTCAGAGGCAATAAAATGGCAATGGAATTGCTCCACAGCACAATGTTTAAGAATTTAAAGGGAAGCCTGGATGGCTCAACGGATTGAGTGCTCACTTTGCAGTCCAGCCAGGCGGTAGGGACCCACCCATATGCTGAACTGGGGTGTGCTTCCCATGTGGGAGGTCCTCAGTTTAGTTCTCCCCCGACCCAACCCCCATTTGGCCGCTGGCTCAAGGGAACTTACCTCCCATGTGGGAGGTCCCTAGCCCAGTTCCCGCCCTGCCCAGCCCCCGCCCGCCTACCGGTATGTGGAACAAAACCTTGTTGAAAACTGATAACATACAACTATGGAGACTACTCTGGGCCCTCCCCCTTCTCTCTGTCTCTCCCTCTCTGTCTGTAAAAAACAATAATATCTTTGAAGAAAAAAAAATTTTTTAATTGACTAGCCATCGATACAAATGGTCCTGAGATCTTTAGGGTTCAGACTGTGCCAGTCCCTGACCTTAATTATACTATTTGACACCATATTTGTTCCCTTCACAGCTAGAGATTTTTGTAATCATAAAAACAGGATTCAGAGAGACTGCTGAGCTCTTTTTCTTTCCGTTATTTATTAACATTCAGTTAGTTTCCATATAGCCATACAGTTAGGATTATTACTGAGTGCCTGCTATGTGCCAGTTTGAGCTTTGAGAGTACAGCACCAGTAAAGAAACATCCCTGCGAAACTGGAACAGAGCCAAGTAATGAAAACTGGAGAGATCCTTAGTTGAATTTAAAACCTAAATTTTTATCTTCCATGTAGCCAGTTTATTCAGTCAAGCACGTATTTATTGAATGTTTGCTATGTTGTAAATGATACAGAGATGTGTACTAGTCATTTTATAATCTCGAAGTTTATAATCAATAAAATACACAAATTTGAAACATAAAACATAAATACCATGGAGGTTACAGAGTGCTGTAGACTTCAAAGGAACAAGAATTCACTTCTGTGGTGATGTGGGACAAAGCGATGTCTGTAAAACAATAAAATGCCTAGACAGCATGTGTTAGGTATTATAAGATGGCTTAGAGAAAGGATGCTTATTGTTACAGATGATGTCCAGTGAGAGCATTCCAAAAGATACAGTATGGAAACCCTGTAGTCTGGTCCAGCTAAGCTATGTATAAAGGATTAGGCAGAAATAAAGCTGGAAAGGTAAATTAAAGGCCTGCCATAAAAAAGAACAGACCAAGGTGTTGGGACTTTATATCAAAAGAAATTACATTAGAGTAGTGTCAATAAACTGACAGCCATTTATAATGTATATGTAGAGAGTAAGTGGCACCATGAGGACAGTGGGACAGAAAAAAGATGGATAGGGACATTTTGAAGACAAAATCTACTTGATTTAGCAACTACTTAGGTAGGGCTGAGATTTGCAAAATATGGAGGAAAGTAAATTGTGAAAGCACAAATGAAGTTAACGTTATGACACCATGGTTTTAAACTTGAGTGACTGAGAGGGCCAAAAACACTGTAAGTCCACTAAAGAAGGAAGATAGGGAATTCACCAATTCTGTTGTATTTCTCCAATTGCTGCTTTGGATTTTTCTAGATAGGTAATGATGTAATGTATTATACATTAGAGAACATCTCACCTTTTCCTTTCTACTACTGTCTGTCTCTGTCAAAAATACTAAGTCTTTTCTAAACAATTAAATTAATAATGGTTTCCTTTTGTCCATTGCAGTGGTCAACATTTTTAACATAAGGCTCCATAATAATGGATATAACCTTTTCTTGTTCCTGAATTTAACTGGAAAACTCCTTTCATTTCTCTACCAAGGAAGATGCTGGCTGTGAGACATGTGTGTTTCTGTGTGTGTGTGTGTGTGTGTGATACATCTACCTGTATCTCTATTTCAAGAAAATATACCTTAATTCATAATTTATTGAGAGTGTTTTTTAAGATTAATTTTACTGTTTTTGAGAGAAGTTGAGAGAGCGACTGCCCATAGCAGTCTCTATAGTTGTCCATCATTAGCTGTGACATAGTTTCATTCCACACAGGTGGATGTGGGGCCGCAGAAGGCAGGAACTGAACTGCGGGTCTCCCTCATGGGAGGTGAGAAACTTCACCACCACAGTTCAGCATATGGGTTTTCGTGGGCGGGGGTCAGGATTTGATCCCCAGACTTCACAGTTGCAAGGCAAGCACTCAGCCTGTTGAGCTATCACGGCATCCCCAAGAGGTTTTTGTTTGTTTGTTTGTCTGTCTGTTTGTTTTTAAACATGAATAACTGTTGAATTATTTTCAAATGCATTTTCTGTATCTTTGCAGATGATTATATAATTTTTCTCCCTAGGACTATGCTGTAACCTGAATTCATGTATTGAAATCCTAACTCCCAATATGGTGGTATTAAGAAATTAGGCTTTTTGGAGGTGATAAGGACATGAAAGGGGGAGCCCTCATGAATGGAATAAGTGCACTTAGAAAAGAGACCTGGGAGAACTCCCTTGACCCTCAATTCATGTGAGGACACAGTGAGAAACAGCCAATGAACTATGAAGTCAGCTCTCACCAAACACTGAACCTACTAGCAACTTGATCTGGGACTTCGGAACCTCAAGAGCAGTGGGAAATAAATGTCTGTTTATAAGTCACCCAGTCTACAGTATTTTATTATAGCAGCCCTAAGGGACTGAGACACTCTATTATAATGTGATGGGTTATATGAATGGATTGCCTATTATTGAACCATTATGTCTTCCTGGAATAAATTCCTCTTGGTCATGATAAATCAGTTTTTAATATGCACTTGGGCTTTCTTTGCTAATTGTTCTTTTAGGTTTCTGTCATAAATATTCATAAATTGATTTTTCTTTTTTCTTTGCAATATTATGCTCAAATTAGAAAATAAATTTGTAAGTTCTCTCCTTTTTTCTATGCACTGAGATACTTTAAGTAGCATTTGTATTATCTGATCTTATTAATTCCCATGCAATGTTATTCTTCTATTTTAATGGTTATTATCTAATTAAATGTATTTGTGCTTTCTCTCTTTTTTCTTTATTATTTTAATTAGTATTTTTCCTTTGTTGATTTTTTCAAAGAACTATCTTTTATATTTCCTAT
Organism: Craseonycteris thonglongyai; assembly: GCA_004027555.1. NCBI lineage: Eukaryota > Metazoa > Chordata > Mammalia > Chiroptera > Craseonycteridae > Craseonycteris > Craseonycteris thonglongyai. The sequence goes on from PVKE010037563.1 coordinate 13,741, forward strand.
TAATTCTACAGCTTTCTTAATTCATTAATGTTTTAATATAAAAAAAAAATTACTTTTTTTTTGGTTTATTAGCTTTAGATATTAAGTATTTAATTGATATATTTTTATTGGTGTTATAATAACTACTTTATTTGTATCCTAAAAGTTCTTTTTTTGGGGGGGGGAGAGAGATACAGAGACAGAAACAGAGAGAAGGGGGGGAGGGCCCAGAACAGTCTCCAGAGTTGCACATCATTGGCTTTTCCACATACTTTCATTCCACAGGTGGGTAAGGGGCTGCACAGGGCAGGAACTGGTCCAGGGTCTTCACCCCCAGTGAGAACCAAACTGGGAGCACTCCCCAGTTCAGCATATGGGTCCACACGGGCCAGGGCCAGGGCCAGGGCCGGGATTCGATCCTTGGTCCCCAGGGCTGCAAAGTGAGCGCTTAACCCACTGAGCCATCCCGACTTACCCTGTATCCTAAAATTTCTGATATGTTGTATTTAAATTTTATATTTCTCCTTTGAGAAGTAATTTAATTGTGTGTATGTGTTAAATTTTCAGGTGGTTGGATCTATTTTCATAGTTTTAAATTAATGTCTGATTTTATTTCATGTAGGCAAGAATGCTGTTTGTATTGTTTCTATTCTTTGGGTGGTTGAGATTTTCTCTGTGGCTCAGAATGTCACTTTTGTGAATATTCAATGTACACTTGAAAAGGTGATGTACTTTCTACTAACAATATAGAGAGTTTGACATAAATCTATAAGATATGCCATATTATGTTACATCTTTTATACCCTTAATATTACCTTCATTTTGTTGGCTTGAGGAAGATGTGTTCAAATTTCAAAATTAATGTGTTTTTGTCTGTTTCTCCTCTCATCTTTATAGTTTCTGCTTTATAAAATTTGTGTAACTGTTGTGTATTCATTTTGAATGATAGTTTTTAGCATTATAAACTTTTCTTCTTTCACTCTTAATGCTTTTTGATCTAAATTCTAGCTTGTCAAATACCAAGATTGTACAGAAGGAAACTGAGGCTGTTGTTATCTAAAGCAGGGGTGGCCAACTTTTCTGTATATAAGATCTACTTTTTATCTTAAAAGTGTGTCACGATCGACTTGTTGTCATAGGCGTAGTCTAAGGGGGAAGAAGGGGTGTGAAATGCATACTATGTTTATACACTGTGTTTCAGTATAAGGTCCATTCCAGCGAGGTATGGGTAGATAAGTAAAATATATGTTCAAAACTATTTTTTATTTTTTAAATCACTTATTAAGTTTTCGAGATATAGGCTCATGAAGAAAATAAATTTCCAGACCCAACTTTTGATAGCAGCATTCCGTACATGCGGTACCTAAAAATTCGATTTTCCGACACTTTTTCAAGGTGGATTTTTACTAACTTAAAATGCAATTTAATTTTTTTATCAACTGCAATGTATAAGTTGTACCATTTGTTCGTAAATATGAAAAAGTTGTTATAAAAATGCACAGTATGGCTGATAATTTGATTTCAATATTTCACTTTCATGTATTTTTTTGGGGGGGCCAGGAAAATTTATCATGAAAGAATAATATGACTTACTTTTTGCTAATCTATCAATAGCTCACTGAGTACACCTCGTACTGAAATATAGATATACAGCTTATATCTACATACATAAAAAACAACAATAATTATTTAAAGGGCCAAAAAACTCACGTCCAGGGGAATTAAAAGAACATGGATAATTATTAACAATATTTATTAATTCAAAGTAGCTACAGATAAAGACAGATTTAGAATTTACTTTGTTGCCTTAACATTATTGGGAAGACTGAGTTTACATGTCTCTAACCAAGGAATCATAATTAGGTGTATATCCTGACAAAGATAATAATAATGAGTCTTCAGTATGGGAATCAGTCAGGATAGAATGTTGTTTAGTCTTCGTTAGCTTCAAGTATGAAAATGCCGATTCGCATAGGTATGTAGATCCGAAACAAGAATAGATATATTCACTACATTTGGTGATACTGGGATATTTTTCTCGGTTGACATATTTCCAAAAATCTTCAAATTTTCTGGCTTGTAAGATTAAGTCAGTTTGTAAAATTATAATTTCATTTTCTAATGC
>PVKE010037564.1:0-15844 GCA_004027555.1 Craseonycteris thonglongyai
GACTGAATTCAAAGCTGCCCTGGGCTACATGCGGGGGCACAGGTTGGACAAACTTGCTATAAATAAAACCAAATAAAACACAAATACAGTTTTAACCTAAGAAAGTTCCTTTCAGTTAAGGCTGTACTCTAAAACTCTTACCAAGCACCTACTCCATGCTTTCTAATTTTGTAGCTGTTTGAAAAACAGCAAGATAAATTAGGGCAAAAATTGGGGTACAAAGTTTGTAAAAGAACATTTGACCAACAAGAGAAAAAAACCTCCATTCCAGGATGTGTTTAGACATGGTATGGGAGAGGTATCATTTTAGAAAACAGCTAGAGTTCAAACTCAAGACATGAGAGAACAGTGGTGACCTACGTATTTTCCGGCGTATAAGACGACCCCCTAATTTTACAGTTAAAACATAGGTTTAGGCCTATATTCGCTGTATAAGACTACAGCCTCGGAAGTGGGGGGTAGTCTTATACAGCGAATATAGGCCTAAACCTACGTTTTAACTGTAAACTTAGGGGGTTGTCTTATACGCCCGGTCGTCTTATACACCGGAAAATATGGTAGACAGGAATGACAGACAGAGGGCACTTACTATGTAATTCTGACAATGCATTGTTCTTATACCATTCAGTTTCATTTCTTAGGTCAACTGAGGACATAGCAATCATACGTAGATACAAAAATCAAATGATATTATTTTCCACAGCTATCATACAAGCCCCCTAAAAGTTTACATGGTCACATACTTATTAAAGCAATCCAATTTTGAACTGATGATTACTTTACCTAACTACTGATTTCATTAATATGTTCATGTCTTCAATCTACAGGGAGCTCATAAGTTATCACACAGGTAAGCTGAAAGCCAGCTGGTGTGAGGGTCTACATGTCCATTCCTAAACTACAGAGTTCCTTGTCTTGGGTTTCATCTAAATTATTTCTGGCTCACCATAAAGAATGCACCAATGTGCACAAGAGAACAACTACAAATACTGATTAAAAAATAACCATCTGTCAATCTTCTAACTTGGGGGCAGAGTATAAGAGTAAAAAATATTAGATTGGGGAATCTGAGCATAAGCTTGCTTCTACCACTAATTAAACAGTTATATAATACTGAATTACACACACACACACACTCCTGTTACTTTATCTATAAAATTAAGGGGAAAAATTAAACTTAATTAAACTCTCCAAAACCAAGAGTAAAGAGGGAAGAAAACGTTTATATAAAATGTCACCCAAGTCTAAAGTTTCATCCTCATGGAAACCATATCAAATCACTTCCAATGCACATTTAACCCTTTTAGTGCAACGGGCCGATACATCGGCTCGTACACACACCGTAGCTAAAAGCGCTACAACTTACATTTTTCCTTGTATGATGTATGACTGAAATAATTATTCTTTTTCAGATGATGTAAAATAGAATTATTATTAACTCATTCAATTTATATAAAACTAAAAAAAACACATATGGATATCTAAAACAGTAACTTCATAACTTTATTTTCCTAAGGTGATACATTTTATTAAATTACTCTTCACATTTCTCGCTAGTACCACTGGCAGAAGGTAGCACTAAGAGGGTTAAAAGCTCTTTAATAATCAGGGTAGTCAAAATGTATATGTCTGGGTTATAACCTTTGGTCAAAAATCTTCCTTTGGACTCTCATAGCACTCAGTTTAAAATTACAAAGAACAGAAGGGACTGACAAAGTCAGATACACTGCAAATAAAAAATGTCTACATAGGGCTTGGTAGTTTATGAAATGTACATTATCTTATTTGATCATCAAAACTCTATAAACTAGAAAAGTGATTACAATATACTTTTTTTAAAATCACATACACACGAGGAAACATACCTAAGGAGCTTATTTAACTCAAGATCAAACTAACTGGCAGCCCCGAGACCAAAATATTAATCTTCCAACTCAAATTCTATGTTCTTTTCATTGGAGAATGCGATTGTCTTCTCTGGTAAACAGGAAAACAACAATGGGGCAAAGGCCGAAATAACAGAACCCTACACTTTACAGTTTATAAAATTTTAGACGTTACTATCATATTTAATCTCTGACTATGAAGGTGGTACCATTATTTCTATTTTATGAAAGAGTGAATTGAGAATCTATCATCTGGTGCCTAGTTACTGGGAATTGGTACGTAGTAGTGCGTGCATGTGTGCATCTGTTGGTGTGTATGTTGGGAAAAAGAGTGGGGAAGGAGCAGTCAATGTTGTCTAGAAGGCTGAAAAGATAAAAATACTGGTCATCATAGATCACTTATCCACAGACCTTGAGATTTGAGAGCATAATGAGTGACTAAGAAATTCCAAAAGCTTTCTAATTTAAGCCTTCTTTAATAAGAATCATATACCAGATTCTTTCAGAAACACATACATCTCTAATAATGTAAAGTGGGTCATCTCTGAAGAAAGAATCTAATCATTTCAAGAGATTACTAAAAAATTTAGGCATAGGGACATTAAAATATTTTGTATTTATTATACATATAGAATATCAAACCCAAAAACACAGCAACATCTACAACACAAGTCATTTACTGGAAATAACTGAAATTATTAGTTTAATGTCAACTTACCACTGAAATGCATTGTAATGGAAGTAGACCAAACCCAGACCATATAAAAAGGCAGCATTCTGTAATGAAAGGGAAAAAGAAGACTTTTAGGTAAAGAATTTATGTTTAATGAATATGACATCATCAATATAAAATATGGTATCCAAGATGTTTTAAGTTATTAAATCTATTTTCTGAATTCCAATGTATTTGCAATATATTTTGAAAACACGAAAATAACAGTGGTGAGGCAGCAGATGGCACAAAACCCAATCAACTTGGAGAGATTCTTTGGTTTCTTTTTAATTAACTCTGCCCCTGAAATAAAAAAATGTGTCAGCAGAATTCTATGAGCAAATCTATAATAAAAACCTATTCAAGAATAAGAAAATGGGGGAAGCCGGGATGGCTCAGTGGTTTAGGCGCTCACTTAGAATCCCAGCCCCGCCCAGTTCCTGCCCTGTGCAGCCCCAGCCCACCTGTGGAATGAAACTATGTGGAGAAACTGATGATGTGCAACTGTGGAGACTGTTCTGGGCCCTCCCCCTTCTCTTTGTCTCTGTATCTCTGGCTCTGTCAAAAACAATAAATAAATCTTAAAAAAAAAAAAGAATAAGAAAATGCTTGGTCTATGGCATGCTATCCAATTCTCTCTTGCTTGCATATCTGTATTCTTTTTCTGGTTCTTTAACCTTCTAGAACTAGATTTATGTTCAGTGCTACCAAGAAAGTAGTTAGAATTTAAAGTAAATGTATAATGTAAACCTAGAACAAATTTTATTTTAAAAATAATCAGCTCTCCTCTCTCCCGCCCCCAGAGCCAAAATGAAGACAAGGCCTCTGGGAACCTGCGGCTGCTGAGTTGCAAACAGGCTCCAGATTCCAGATTGTAATTGGAGCCTTGGAAATGAATTAAATCACCTAGTGAGGTTGTACTGAATGAGGAAGTAAGCAGAGAGACTGGGCCCTCCAGGGCACATTGTCCAGGAAGAAGAGCCCCAGGAGATTGAAAAGGAGCAGAAGTAGGAGAAAAACAAGACAGTGTGGTGTCATGTAAAACAGAAGAATGTTTCAAGGACCGAAAGTGGTAAATAGTACCAAATGTTGTAAAGTCAAATACTATAGTCTAAACTAAAAACTTCAGAATATTAAAAAAAAATAATAAATAATAATCATATGCTAAAATGACACTTAGTCATTTACATTTTGGACTTTAAACATCAGTGATTCCTTTTGCAGTACAAAACAGATACTTACCCAGACTCATTATGACCTCTGACCTCCAAATAGGAAATAATATCTACTATGTACTTTATTGATAAAAATGCAAATCTGTTTTAGTAAATCTTCCCTATTAAAAACAGTAAAGCTTTCACACTGGTCTTTGTGAACAAATTTCTCCAAACCTATATTATAATACTTGAAAATTTGAACTTCTTACTAAAATGTTTCTTTCCATACTGTCATGTGTTGCATTTTTCCAGACGCACACCCTGAGACAAAAGGTTTTTAGTACAAATAGTAGATTTGGGAAGTTAACCTAGGAAGCACCAGTAAAGCAAAGGATAACTGAAGTGGAGAAGGGAAGGAAACCAATAAAGGGTGCAATATGGCTGGTTATGCAGAGGAGTCAATCCTGCTGGAGATCTCTAGTGTGGAACATTCCTCACTCATCTTGTCCTAGCTATGAGGGATCTAGAATACTTATCCCACAACTGCTGCCAGTCGCTGTTTGTAAAATAAGAATCAGCAATGTCTAAAGACCAAAGTGTAAACAGATGGATGAGTTTGTGAATGTGCAATTATATTTTTAATATTAAAATTTGTTCTGGAATTATATTGTTTATTTCCTTTGAATTCTAAGTACTAACTTTCAGGAAACACTGAAAAATGTTTCTTAGGTACATCTTAAAATATACTAAATATGAAAATCTAACTTCATTAAATCCTTATTACCCCCAACTTTCTAAATGAGAAAACTACATGCTACAGATATTCACAAATGTTGGGATTCACAAAGGACTCAGATAATAATCTATTTCAAAAGTTCATATTTAAATTTTTTTTAATTTACTTGGAAACGGTTTTAATTGGGATCATGCATTTACCACCTGAAACAAATTAATAATTTACTAGATGTCAAGGACACACTCAAAGCTTGAACAAGCCAAAGTGATTAAAATATACTTCCCCTGCTCTCAAAAAAATATGCAACCTAGTGTTTGTAGGGGGTGGGGAGTGGAGAGAAGAAGGAATTCAGAATGCAGGTGTATTTAATTCACAGTCATGAAATACTCTACCCAGAAGGTCTAATTTGAAAGAGAAATATCTTCTTAGGTGGAGGAGATGGAGGGGACAGGGAGGATAGCTAAATAACAGACAACACCAATTTAGGTAATTGCCCAGAGAAGGAGGTATGAGGGATATGATGGAAATGAGTTTGTTGACTGGCATTTCTGATTTCAGGGCACAGCCTGCCTTCACCCAACTTCCTAACTTTGTTCACAGGTCATCCTTCCTCCTCTAGGAAATCTTATCCCCATCCCTGCCGCTGTATAAATTCTATCAATTATTCAAGAAGCATTTTAAATGCCATCTTTTCCATGAAGCTCTGTTGCTTCAGCTACCCCAAGCCAGAGGTAATCTTTCCAAACCTCTAAATTTGGATTTATCCCACAAAATCTCTATCATATATTATGTAACAGTAAGAACTTAATTTTATGCAAAATGGTAACATTTCTTTTAAAGGTTCTAAAAACCCCCATTAGGTGGCAGAGGGCCTTATTGATAGAATGAATAAACAGGGGTCAGAGAGATTATGCAACTCGCTCAAAGAGACAGGTACTAAGTAGCGGAATCTAGGTCCGCCTCTTAGAGCTCACTTTTTGTTTGTTTTCTTTTCTTTTTGGACACAGAGACAGAGAGAAGGTGGAGGGCCCAGATCAGTCTCCACAGTTGTTCGTCATCAGTTTTCAACATGGTTTCATTCCACACAGGTGGGTGGGGGCCTCGCAGGGAGGGAACCAGGCTGGGGGCCTCCTGCATGGGAAGCACACCCCAGTTCAGAATATGGGTCTGCACGGGCCGACGCCGGAACTCAATCCTTGGTCCCCAGGACTGTAAAGCAAATACTTAACCCACTGAGCCATCCTGACTTCCCTAGAGCTCACTCTTTACTATATTTTGGTTACTTGACAAAGTAACACCAGACAAAAATGCTACAAAGACAGGAGTGCTAGGCATCTGTGTACTCCCTGTTATCACCTAGCATAGTGCCTTCCACCTAGTAGATGCCCCAAGTTAGTAAACCATCAAATATTTAAGCTGTTACCTTATTTTTCCATGTATAAGACACCACCCCCATGTATAAGATGACCCCCGTTTTTTAGTCTAACAATTTTAGACAAAAGTAATGTCTTATACATAGAAAAATACAGTATGCGCAGTTCCCTCATTGACAAAGAATTAGTATGAGGTATGGCCCCTATTAACCAGAAGCTTAGAAATCTTGGCAAGTTTCATCTTTTCCACTAACAGTAAACAATGTAATTTCAACATTTATTGAGCACCTATTGAGTCATATAGCACAGTTATCAGCACTGGGAAGACAGTAGTGAACAAAACAGACAAAAATTCCTATCCTCAATGAATTTACAGTCTAATGACAAAAGATTATGAAATTAAGCATCATGGATGGAAAAGAGGCCATATATTAAAACTGACAAGCTCAGGACAGGCCTGCATGTTGGGACTTACAAACTCGGAGACCAAAAGTAACCACAGAGAATGGTCTAACCATAAAAATTCCTAAGTAAAAGCGGGTCATGGCAGGTGGTCACATCCTAAGCCTGTAACTTCCCTGACAAATGTCAATCTTTATCTTACATGAGTCTATCTAGTATTTTTGCATTTAAGATAACATGCCTTTGAAATGTCAGAGCAATTTTCTTTTCCAGACCCCTCAGAGCACAACTGTAGTTGCTGTAAATTATTAACTGTCCTGTACCCACCAAAGTAAAAGAAATACATGCATCTCTATTTTGCCTTTTTTACTAAATCCCAGAGATTTCCCTGCTTTGTTTCATCCCATTTCCTTATGGGCCAAATAAAGAAGCCCCCCTATCCCATAGAAATGTCTGATCTCTTTTTCCTTAGTTCAATTAGCTCCCCAGGCTTTACTATTTTGTTTGTTCTTAGAATTTGCCCTTTCTCTGACTTTAGTTCATTATTCTTATGCTATGGCTCCAGACTTAGTGAATTACCCTGGAATCTGTATCTGTCAGACATCAATTATCCTGGAACCTGATTTGCGTTGTTGACTGTGGCCAAGTATTCTTTCCAGACCTTCAGGACTCAACTCTTGGGCAGAAAACACCCCGGTGGGGGGTGGGGGGGTGAGGACATAGTGGGGTGAAGAAGGGGGCCACAGGATCAAATAAAGTTTCAAGGATTTTAAAGTCTTCTTTTGGGCCAATGCTTTCAAACTCCTTACCTAAGGGCCATCAGCACATGAATTATTCCCCAGCGAGGCTTCCAGACCATCCCAACCAAGAAATTTCTAGATGCCTTCCCCAACCCCCTTTTAGGGGTAAAGTTCCATGATCCCCCCACCCCCACCCCCCAACAGGCAGGGGCTATGACCAAACACACTTAGTAGGAAGTAAATACAGAAAAAACCTTCAGCCCCTCACCTTCCCATAGAGATTTGGGGGGGATTGTGTCTCTCAAGAGAAAAATAGGCAGATAGCTAGAGTACGGGGGATCTTGAGACCCCTTCCATAGGACCTACCTTCCCTCTAAGTAAGTTTCATTATACCATCATTATATCATACATATGCCCAGAAGTTCATTAATACCGTGATATCATACTGAAATCTGGGAAGGAACTTACATAGGTGAAAGGTGATATAATGGCCCCCTGTCAATCAAAAGGCTCCATGTCCAGAAAGGTACAACACCTTCTAAGAAAAAATGATAAAACGCCCAGATCCCATAATTGACACCTTTTGATCTACCTCTTCTTGCTCAAGGCCCGCTTCCATATTTTGAAAGTGTTCTATTACTTCTAATAAACTTCTCTTTCACCACTGTATTTCGGTGTCTCATTCAATTCTTTGTTCGAGATGCCAAGAGCCTGGGCAACAGCACTGAGGAGAGCCCCACTCTCTCGTAACAAATGGATTTCATGTAAACCTCCTTACATCTACTATCAATACTTTGATTCTAATTTATAAAATAAGGTGCAAAACTGCCATTCTCCAGAGCATTTATTCCCAATCCATTAAGATTTTGCTTCTAGGCAATCATTGTCAGTTTGGTTCAAATAAACTCAAAAAAATGCTCTACAGGTTTGGACCACTGAAGAGTTACTGAAGTATAATAAGGACTAGGAAAAGAGGTGTTACTTGGGTACTGTACCTCAAGGATTACTGGGAAGGAAAAACAAGTCATCTCAACCAGGCGTTCTGAATCACACACCTTTAAAAACAGTGACCTAGGGATATAAATGGCTATATGCCCTGAAATAGATGTACTCCTGCCCAATGTACAACTTCAAATATGCCAGTAGTGAGACAGGACAGGATAGTTAAATAGGTAGTGAGGAAAGTCCTAGGTAGCCAGGGGACCTTATTGAAGTGCAAATGTGGTAAGCCCTTATTGAACTGAAAATATGGTAAGCAGGGGGCAGGTCAGGGAACATTAGCAAGATTGCTGGCGTCCTGTGCCAGTACTCCCTACGCTTCACAACTCCTGCCCACCCCAGGCAGAACAGATTCATGGCCCTAGGAAGTAAAACTTGCAGGAAAATTAACACACAGGTTCTGATACCTGTACCCCAGCACATAGACATAACCTATATGAGTAGTTTTAGTCTTAGCTGTAGGCATTCCACTTTCGGGTGTCCCCTCTCATTAGAGAGCTTTCTCTTTTCTTCCAATAAACTTCGCTGCTTAACCTTTCCGTCCAGGTCCAGGTCCGGTCCGGGTCCAAGTTCTCATTCATCTTCGAATGTGTGAGACCACGAAAGCCAGATACACCATAATTCTGACCATCAATAACATCCCCCATTGAGAATCATGTATTTATGCAAAAGAATGACCAAAGCAAAGGAACTGATTGGAAATGATTTTAAGTGTGATGCAGTCATTCTTCAACCTACTGTGAGGAGTTAGGCTGAAGTTAACTTCATGGAAATGTACTATATACTCCTGCTTCATTCCAAATCTTTAGAGGTTATAATATCTACATCAGGAGCCAGCAAACTATGGCACATAATGGGCCAAATCCAGCCAGCCACCTGTTTTTGTAAATAAAGTTTTATTGGAACATAGCTATACCCACTCATTTACTTATTGTCTATGGATGCTTCCTGTTTCAACAGCAGAGTTGAATATTTGGAACAACAGAGACTATCTGGCTTACAAAACCTAAAATATTTACTATCTGCCCTTTTACAAAAGAGGGTTGATAATCTCTGACCTAACTGTATTGCACTACCCATCACAACCCCAAATTAAGAAACTGTAACTTGATGAAATTACCGTATTTTCCGGCGTATAAGACAACTTTTGAAACGAAAAAAAGTCAACCGAAAATCGGGGGTCATCTTATACGCCGAGTATATCCCGAAAAACGTCTCGATATGCCGCTAAACGAATTTTCCAACTCGATCCCGAAAATCGTCTGGATATGCCGCTAAACGAATTTTCCAACTCGATCCCGCACCAATCACTGCAAGGCTGCTCGGACCGCCCCTCTAACTCAGCCCATCCAAGCAGGCTTTTTATGCATGCAAATTATACATGTTCTGTACCCGAAGCTACACTGTGTTCTAGTAAAAAGCCTGCTCAGATCGGCCAGAGTCAGAGAGGCGGTCTATTATAACCTTTGAACCTTTGCTTGTTGTGATTGGCTCACCGTAGTACATATCAAATTCTTTGGACGGTATGGAGGATGACTTCTTGTGGCAAGATGAAGGGGAAGCCGAAGCTGAAGCCACACCATCTGATTCAGAATTTGATCCATATGATGACTGTCTTACAAATGTACCACAAGAGGTCATTGATGAACTTATGATGTCAGAAGAACATGATGAGGATTTTGAAGGATTTTAAGCTCATAATGCTCCTCTGCCTAGAAAAACCTCTTATCATCCCAGTCAGTCACAAACAAGCATTTTCTGCAAGTTCTTCATGTAATTTTCTTTCCAGATGATGCCATCATTGTTAATGTTCTCTTTTGGATTTCTTGTTTCTCGGTCAAGTTCATGGCATTGCCATTTGTGAAGAGACCTTCCATTTATCGTATCAATTACGGTATATTACGGTATGTTCGAAAAATGTCATCCATTAAAAATTTAATTAAAAAAAGAACTGGTGTTGCCTCAGAAGTGGGGGGTAGTCTTATACAGCAAATATAGGCCTAAACCTATGTTTTAACTGTAAAATTAGGGGGTCGTCTTATACACCCGGTCGTCTTATACGCTGGAAAATATGGTATCAGTTTATGTTGAAGGCTCCTATACTGTATCAGTAAAATTATTGCCAAGGATGTGGTTCACTAACTTAGCAGTTCAATACCATTATTCATAGTAGTGATTTCAATGATCTTCAACATAGCTGAGTAACTCCTGAATGCGCCATTTCTCCCCTTTACCATCAGTTTGTTCTCTGTATTTATGAATCTATTTGTTTTGTTCATTCATTTATTCTGTTCTTTACATTACACATATAAGTGAGAGCATACAGTATTTGTCTTTCTGTGTCTGACTTATTTTACTTAGCGTAATAGGTATGGATTTTTCGAGGAAAATTTGGACCTAGTATCCCACAAGCATGCCGCAGTAAAAGCAGCAACAATAAGAAGGCAACTGTTTCCCAAAGAGTGTGAGATTCATAAAAGAGAATAATAATAAAAGTAATAATATTCAAGCTTCAGGAAGCCAGGATGGCTCAGTGGGTTGAGCACTCACATTGCAGCCCTGGGGTCCAAGGATCTAGTCTGGGGTCCAAGGATCTAGTCTAGGTCCCAAGGATCTAGTCTGGGTCCCGCCCTGGCCTATGCAAATCCATATGCTGAACTAGGGTATGCACCCCAGTTCGGTTCTGCTGGGGCGAGCTTCCCATGTGGGAGGCCCCTGGCTCCAGGACGTGCCTCTCATGTGGGGAGGCCCCCAGCTCACAGGGGCATGCCTTGTATGCAGGAAGCCCTCTACCCAGTTCCCTCCCTACATGGCTGTGCCCACCTGTGTAGAATGAAACTATGTCTAAAACTGATGATATACAACTATGGAGACTGCTCTGGGCCCTCCCCCTTCTCTCTCTCTCTCTGTCAAAAACAGTAAGAATAAATCTTTAAAAAATATTCAAGGGGAAGCCGGGATGGCTCAGTGGGTTAGGCGCTCACTTTGCAGCCACAGGGACTGAGGATTGAATCCCGGCCCCGGCCCCAGCCCGTGCGGACCCATATGCTGAACTGGGAAGTGCCCCCAGTTCAGTTCTCACCAGGGTGAGACCCCGGCTCAGTTCCTGCCCTGTGCAGCCCCGCCCACGTGTGGAATGAAACTATGTGGAAAAACCGATGATGTGCAACTATGGAGACTGTTCTGGGCCCTCCCCCTTCTCTCTGTCTCTGACTCTGTATCTCTCTCTCTCTCTCTCTCTCTGTCAAAAACAATAAATAAATCTTAAAAAAAAAAAATATTCAAGCTTCTAAAAACTTTTATCAGACAACATCAAAGCCTAAGATAGTCACAGAGGGCAATTAATTTGGATCTAAATGATAAGGTTATCAAGATATTGTTATGGGGAAGCCGGGATGGCTCAGTGGGTTAAGCGCTCACTTTGCAGCGCCAGGATGGAGGATCAAATCCCTGCCCCGGCCCATGTGGGCCCATGTGGACCCATGTGCTGAACTGGGGAGTTCCCCCAGTTCAGTTCTCTCTCTGTCTCTGTATCTCTCTCTCTCTCTCTGTCAAAAACAATAAAATACCGGTAAATAAATAAATAAATAAATAAATAAAAACAACAACAAAAAAAAGATATTGTTATGATTTTGCCAATCTTTGGATAGAATAGCAACTTCAGTATAGTACCACCAAACATCCCATACTGCAGTTATTAACTTTAAAGACAATCATATAATTTTAACTGTTAAATTTATTGGGGTGACACTGGTTGGTAAAAATTACACAGGTTGCAGGTGTACAGTTCTATACTACATAGTCTGTGTGTTGCATTATGTGCTCACCACCCAGTCAGTTCTCCTTCCATCACCATATATTTGATGCCCCCCCTCCTCCCGTCCCTCTACCCCTTTATCCTCAGGTAACAACTGAACTATTTATTGACTATGTCTATGAGTTTTTGTTTCTTTGTTTTAAAGCAATCATAATTTTTACAGGGATATTATTAAAAAATAAAATCAAGCCAAACTACCAGAAAAGTATCAAATTTCTTAATCTTATTCTTCTTTTTTTTTCTTAAAGATTTATTTTTATTGTTTTTGACGGAGAGAAAGAGAGAGAGAGATACAGAGACAGAGAGAAGTGGGAGGGCCCAGAACAGTCTCCATAGTTGCACATCATAGGTTCTTCCACATAGTTTCATTCCACAGGTGGCCGCAGGGCTGCACAGGGCAGGAACTGGGCCGGGGTGAGACCCTGGTGAGACCTGAACTGGGGACACTCTCCAGGTCAGTACATGGGTCCACACAGGCCAGGGCTGGGATTTGATCCTCGGGGTTGCAAAGTGAGCGCTTAACCCACTGAGCCATCCCAGCTTCCCCTTAATCTTATTCTTCTGATACTAATTCCACATAGCCAGTGATACATAGTGAGAAGAAATTTTTTCTGTTCAACCTATTGGGAACCAAAAGTAAGGTGGGGCAGGGGTGTAAATAAAGGCATTCCAAAGCTCTAGGGCCAAATTTCCAAATGCCTTTTGGTTACCTCCACCTGCTGCATACACTACAAATACCTGAAACACCACTGAACTTAGGGAAAGTGTGATGCTCTAAATGGTATTGAAGATTTCAGATAGTGGTAACAATCTCACCAGTTAAGCCAAAAAGTAGACCTCTTTTTCTTCTCTCACCTTCTTTCCACCAATAAACTACATTCCTTCTATTCACAACTCTCATTTTAACATAAAAACCTTTGAATCTATTCCCTTTTCCATTCTGTTTTTCTGTAATTTAGGATCTCAACCTTGTCTGCCTGAGTTTCAATAGTTTTGTAATTTGTCTTCCAAATTCTAACCTCTCTTCTACTTCCTCCTTTTAATCTACCTTCCACATCACTGCCAATGAGCTTTCAAAAACCACAAACATGACACTTTCGATTTTAACTCCTCTGAAGAGTGCTTACAACCTAGCCTGAGTTTAAGAGTCTCATTTTACGACTTCCTCAATCTCATAGCCATCACTTCAAGCAGGACAAATAACATACACATCTATGAATAAAATACACTTGAACCCATTTCTGTGATTTTAAGCACATTTGCTTCCTCTGCTAAAATAGCCAATGTTATCATTACTTCAATTCACTTCTCAATCTAGCAAATTCTTAACCATCTGTTAACACATCTCTTACCTCTTCCTTCCAGAACTATTATCTGACACATTCTCAAGCCCAAATAGAGTTAGGTTTTTGACACATGTTTCCAAATAAATATGCATGTCTATCAGATATACTGTTTACTTCCACCACTAGAGAATGATAGAGAGATAACCCAAGTCGTCTTTTGATACCTATGGCAAAGTAACTAGTATATATAAGTTATTTAGGAAAGGTTTACTGCTGAATAAATCAATCTCTCAGAGCCTTAAATAACCTGTTACACATTTTTCATCAAAGAATTTAATACTCTGCTGATTCAATTTATACAGAATCACTTCCTAATATCTGAACTACCTTTTGGACACTTAAGGTTACTCAAGTTCAAATAGAGCAGAAGGTCTGCTTCTAAAACCTATGAACGATATTACATAGTGATCATGAAACCAGGCTGTTGAGACCACCAGACTTGGTTCTCAGAATTCCAACCTTTTATCACTATCTATTAAGACACATGAACAAGCTAACTGTATCTCAAATTCAGAGGGCTATTTTGAGGAATTTTAACCCTCTTAATGCTACCTTCTGCCAGCGGTACTAGCAAGAAATGTGAAGGTTAATTTAATGGTCTCCATATGAGCCAATATATTGGCCCATCGCACTAAAAGGGTTAAATAAGATCATACATGTAAAAGACTTAAATTTTAAGAGAAATAAAGGGGGCAATGTATCTAACACTACCAGGGAAATTATCTAGCACATGGTAACTACTAAATGGATATATCATGATTCATAAAATTACTAATAAGTCTCACATGCTATAAAAAATTCCACATTAAAAATAAGAGGACTGAGAAATAAAAGAGATTTACAGACAAGACTCAAAACCTAAGCAACATTAATAATAACCAGATTTGAAAAATAGCAACTGGTACCTGGAGGTATGCTGACTCACTCAAGTAGGAAACTCAATCAACATTGTGGTAGTTTGCCCTGGTAGACATTAAAAAATGAACAAAACACCTAAGTTGGAATGCTAGCAACCCTTTCATTAAAGCAAAGCTGGCAGGTGCTGAAACAATGAAAGTAACTGAGAGCATACAAGACTAGGAATATAACTTCTCTGGGGAAGGCACCCTGGATATCGATGCTCGTGTTTAATTTTCTTAAAATCTAAACTACAAAACTCCTGCTGCCAGTTCAGCAGCCAAGCTTTTTCCTGTCCTATGCAAGTTTATAATTACCCTCCCATTAACTAAAAGAAAACAAAATTTTTAAGTGAAACAAAATTTTCACATCCTATAGACATAATTTCCTATTTACCATTAACATGCATTAATTTGTATTACTAGTAGAGTCTATTTTGCAACAACATGCATATCTTCCCTTTCTGTTTTCTAAAATAATATCATGATCAGACAAAATAAATACATTTCTCAGGCTCCCTTGCAGCCAGGAGTGCTCATATCACGAACTTGTCGCCACTGAGACGTGTATAAAGGGAGATATGTACAATCTCATGATTCCCTTAAAGGAAAGGATTGTTGCACTCTGCTTCCTCTTCCTCTAACCAGGTCCTTAGAATATAGAACCACCTCCAAGGCATCAGATAAAGACAACTCAAGAAAGGAAAAATATAGGCCAATTTCAATTATGAGCAAAGATACAAAGATACTACCAATCCAGAAATACCTAACATGGGCACAGTCCAGTCCATAAAGTAAAAAGATTAAATAATGATTTCTAAAATGTGTTCTGCTTCTAATACTGCAAACATTAAAAGAATCTACTGCTTTTTAACTTTTCCTACATACAAGGTCTGGCAATTAAGTTCACAAACTCATCCTGGAAAAAGTACTACCGGTACACATCACACTGCTGAATATCACTATGGTCAACTTTGAAGAACTCCCCTAAGGAAGCTATGCACCAGTGTCAGCGCCTAGTCCACCCTTCAAATCAATTTTGGAATGTTTTTTCTGGAATGGCCATCAGAGCCATCGTCATATTACCCTTGATGTCCTGAATGTTATCAAAATGTCTTCAATATTTCATTTATCTTTGGGTAAAGAAAACAGTCATTGGAGGTCAGATCAGGTGAGCAGAGAAGGTGTTCCAATACAGTTCTTTGCTTCCTGGCTAAAAACTCCCTTACAATGCTGTGAGCTGATGCACTGTTGTGATGAAAGAGTAATGATTTGTTGGCAAAAAGTTCAGATAGTTTTTCTTACCTCTCTCCAAAAGGTCTTGGCAAAGTTCAACTCTCTTTTGCTTTTGTTCATCAGCGAGTTCCTACAGGACCATTTTTGCACACACCTTTCTCATGCCAAGATTTTCAGTTAAGAGTTTCCTAACTGTTTCTCTATCCATGTTTACTTGGTCGGCTATGCTTCTCAGTCAGCCAATGATTTTGACATACAATTTGATGAATTTCTGCAATGTTTTCGTCAGACCTCTCTTAATCAGTGATGCTTTCTTTTGTCTCAGAAAAATGTTTAATCCGCTTGTACACTGCTGTTTTCTTCATGGCATTATCCCCATAAACTTGGACTAACATGTCCCTGATTTCACTTCCACTCTCGCTAAGTTTAACAAGAAACTTAGATGTTTGTTCCATGCTCTAATAATGCAAGCTCTGACGTTCTCGAAAACACGCAACAATAATGAATGCTCAGAAAGACACAACCTGAAGAAAAAAAAAAAAAA